>JAQIWA010002303.1:0-13857 GCA_034693305.1 Eueremaeus valkanovi
GAAAAACTTCTTTTATTTGACTAATAAATTGTTAATATATTTGAATTAATTTATTATTTATATTAATATTTATTTTTACATATTTTTTGACTCAAAACGAATAGAATTAGAAATTAATTTTAAATAAATATTTAATTTCAATAAATATATTAATTAATAGATATTTTGAGTTAAGACAAAATATTTGAACATTAGATCAATAGATACTAAACTAATAGTTAGAACACATTTGTAGAGAATGTGTAGAAATAGAGAGAGAATTAAATTTAAAATTCAGTTAAAAGCCTATCGTTTACTAATATTGAGGCAAACAAGTGATACGTCCGTCCACTTTGGGCTCAAGTTTTCGTAATTCGTTCGCAAGAGTTGATATATGAGTAGTGTTTAGAGCACTGGAGACCAGAGTCTGTCCGCTCGAATCCAAATGATTATTATTTTTGGCCTTTAATTGAGAAATAGATTCGAAATAATTCTTAACAGTAGTGAACAGATTCGGACATTCCTCGGAACACATAACGACTGGACAGTCGACCAGCACATGATAGCCATCCTTTCCTTTGTGCAGAAACTCTTTGGTCACCAATCGATAGGTTTTCTGCGAATCGAGAAATTCGTTTCCGATTTTGATTTCGTTCGCATCAATACGAGTGCCGACGGGTTTGCGCGGGTCGTAAGCGAACCGAATGTTGGAAACCTGAGGGAAACTGCCGTCAAGTTGTGGCCAACGGGCGACTCCGCACTCGAGTGTCTGCCAAAGTTGAGAACCGGTGACATTCAAGACGACCAACTCATCCATCATCGGCAGAATGCGCACCAAATCCCTGAAACTGAAGGCCCCCTTCGGCTGAATTTGATCGCTACGGAAAGTGCCTGAGTTTAGGACAACTGCATCGGCACCGGTGCTGACCAACACTATATCGGAAATAAAATTCCCTAAATTTGTTTCTCTGCTCCGAATGGTTGCGAAGTTTGCGTTCAGATCAGTGTTGATGTGACACAAAAGCGCATCCAATTTGAACTCGACTTCATTCGAATACTTCTGCAATTCTTGCTTCAGTTCTATGTCTTCTTCGAAGTCGAATGAATTGACACTTATTTTCTTGCATTTGATTTCGTATTTTCCAGAAGTTTTGAATTCGATATCGATTTTACTGAAAGTTCTGAAATCAGTTCCGCTTTTAATGCAATACTTGTTATTGATTTTGCGGATCTCGTAGTCGTGATCGTGTCCTCCGAGGATCAGATCGATTTCGGGCACACTTTCAGCCAAAAGACAATCGTTAGGCCATCGCATGTGAGTCAATGCGATCACAAAGTCTACGCTTTCCTTAAGAAAGTATCAAATATTCAGTTATTGTAAACTATTTTTCAGTTTATATATCATTGTATTCGCCGAACCTTTTCCTTCAAATGTTTGGCTAATATTCTGCCCTCAGATACGAAGTCTCTATAAGTGTAGTTCCAGTCAATAGCGTCGGCCAACCATTGCTTCTCTACTAAACCTATAATTCCTAACTTCGCATAAAAAGCCCAAAAATTAGATTCAAATATAATTAGAAATAATTTCTAAAAAATCTTATTTAATATACTTTTTTGCAATTTTTGTAAACGATATGCCATTTGTGAGCACTGCCTAACGGGCGGGCAGTTTGAGTGTCATAAACATTGCTCATAAGCCACGGAAATCTGGTTTTACTTACAAATGACTTGAGATGATCGACACCGAAGTCTATACCAATCAGACAATCAGTTCAAACAAATTAATGAATGAATGAGTTCTCAGTTTGAGTGAGATATCGATAAAAGCGATTGAAATGAAGCATAAAATACAGACCGAACTCATGATTGCCAAATAGGGCGCAATCGACGGCCAATGTATGCAAAACGGGAACCATTTGTCGGCCTTTCGTGAAAGTACTCACTATTGGAGTGAAATGAAAGGAAATGATTCACTAATTGATTGTCACATAACTGATCCGAACCAGGAATGGACTCAACTGATGGACGGCGCCATTATATCGCCGCTGAATAGTACTAAAGGATCGCAATGTCTATAAGTGCCAAAAGCGGTGGCCATTCGCGCGGCGCCGCCCGTCGGCTCTTCCCCTCTGGACTCGACGTTATAGCAGTCGTTGAAATGAAGTATTGATACAATTGTTGTCGAATTCGTCTCTAAATTATTGTTATTATTATTACAATTAACGGCAATTGTGTTAACACTAATGGTTTCATCAATTGCTGGCATTTTTCGCTTCAAAACAATTATTTTCTCTAAAATTATATTAATTTTTATTTTAAATATTTTATTAATAATTTGTTTTGGAGTCAACAGAAATAGCATTAAATGCTTAAAACATTTGAATAATTAATGAAATGTTTTCTAAACTTATTTAGAATTTTGACAGAATTTTAAACAGAATTTCATTGAATAATAAAATCATATGATTTATGAAAACAATATTCAGTTCATATGAATTGTTCAGACATTACGTAACTCTTTATCAGATCTTTAATTGAATCACAATTTTGTTAAAAATATATTAAATTAATAAAAGAAATCATTTTTAAAAATATTTTTATCACAAATAGATTTGCAGCCAATCCTATCAGAACTGCGAGGAACTGGTTATCAAAGATAAATGAGTTTAAAAGTAATATTTCTTAATTAGGCTCAGGATTTGATGCAAATGAGGTAAAAGTGCTCTGAATTTAAAAAATATATCTTTGGATCTGATTATGAGATTCGAGTGATTCGTAAAAATATTTAAAAATTAGTTTTAATTCTTTGACTCATTTTTATCGTTAAAAATATTATCGTTTTGTTCAGACATTAATTGGTTGACAGCGACTGATAGTTCGTCGACCGCTTTATCGATATCTTCTGTAGTTGTGTCCCTACCGGTGCTCAAGCGTAGTGTCCTTTGAGCCAATTCAGGACTAACACCCGATGCTATCAACACTTTCGATGCAATTCCGGCCTTAAATCGAAACGAATTTGGAGTTAGTTTTGAATTAATGTTTAATTGAATCGAAACTCGACTTCAATTCTAAGCACTTTGTGGTCAACCCCTGAGGACTGCATTGAATCAAAAACTACTGTTCTATGTATTGCCAATCTGTATGACATTTCGACCTTTACTTGAATTAATGAGTCCTAAAAAGTGTCGGTTTTGACGACGAGTTTCGAATTGGTTTTATATAAGACCTCATTAGCCCTGGAATGACAGGCGGCGCCCACAGAGGCCCTTAGATTGGGTGTGAGCGCCAGTATTGTAGAGCCATTAAGACAACTACTATGAAAGGCAAGACTTGTTGTGTTCGGCAAACGACCGAATGGACAGTCTTTGCAATTAATAGAAATCAAATCTTTGAATGTTTTCTTCAGTTTTGTCTCAAAATAGTTCTGTATTTCAGAGAAGCGTTCGTTATATACGTCAATATTAATTGACACCAATTCCGATGCCTTTCCGAGACCAACAATCATCGGTGTGTTCTCTGTTCCGGGTCTCAAACCTTTCTCTTGTCCGCCACCGAAGAGCAACGGCAGAAGTGGTGAACCCGTTCGCCGATAAAGGGCTCCACTTCTGGGGCCATAAAACTGGAGAATATGTTTGCAATTGAATGAAACGCAAAATCATTTTCAGCCAAACCTTATGCCCGACAATAGTCAGGTAATCGACGTTCAGGTCCTGTACGTCGACAGCTATTTTGCCGATAGCCTGCGCCGCATCGCAATGGAAGAGCACTTCCGACAACATTTTGGCCACTCTTTCAATATTAATCTTCGCTAACTTAACGCCAATCTCTCGCACCGGCTGTATAACACCGGTCTCGTTGTTGGCCATCATTACGCTTATAAGACACGTCTCAGGCCTTATGGCAGCCATAATGTCATCAGCGCTGACACAACCCGTCTGTTTAGATACCGGAACATACGTTACGTCAATACACGTCTTGGGCGACACATCGCTGTTGTCCTCTACCATCAGGTTGTCTAACGGTTCCCGAATGGAGTCGTGTTCTATGTTTGTGGTTATTATGTGTGGCTTTCGGTCAGACATTTGGCCGTAGAGGAAGTGCTTTATTGAAGACCTTATTATCCAATTGTTTGCCTGAATTGTCGATTGAATGAGAATTTAATAAATGATTGGATAATAAGTAAAGCATTCAATACTTCAGTTCCTCCAGAAGTGAAGACAATCTCGTGGTTTGTATTGGCGTTAATCATACGACCGATCGATTGCCTCGAGTTTTGGATCAAATCATTCACTTCTTTGCCTTCAATATAATTAGAGGAAGGGTTGGCCCAGAAGTTGGCCAAACAGTCGTTTATGGAATCAATGACCTCTTTGGCCACAGGAGTGGTCGCGTTGTTATCCAAGTATATCATAATCACTGGTCGTTAACAGTCTTTGCCTTTGATTTGAAAATATCGGAACTTTTGGTCGAAAATAGGTTTTTGTAAATCAAATGACACAAAAAGTATTGATTTCTTGTAAAACATGGAATCAATTGTTTCTGATTATATCATATCATGAATATCATGACATATGAAGAGTTGATTATCTTCTTCCTGGCGTCAAATGAAGAGATAAACAAATGATTGAAAATCACATAAACTGACAAATAGTGAACTTTTTCTGCTTTACAGACGATTAGAGTATCGAATAAATAACGTTTCGAAAGAATATACAGAATATTCTTATTACTGAATAACTAATTCTGAATTTCCTGAATTACCTTTCAAACATTTCAAGTACCCCCAGTTTTTTTTGGGAAAGATCGATATATTATTAATTCTTTTAATGAGTCGATTATTCTTCACATTTGTCTATAATTCAGTATTGCCCGGGACTTTGAAATATGAAAATATCCAGTTTATTGAAATAAAGATAACTTTAATTGAGTTTCGAATGAATTTATTGAATGATTAATAAATTGAATTAAAAACTAAGAACACAACTCATGAGTCATAACCAGTGCATACTCTGGTTCATACAGTACGGGTCAATACTTACAGCCTGCTATACTTGCCTACCATGAACCGGCCCACTCGAAGAGCCTCCGGCCCGGTATTAATGTCAACAGTGCTCGAAATTCTCGACACTTGTATAGATTTAATCAAAACTGATATCTCTTTCACTTCTTTTCTAACGCTTCACTAAAATAACGGATTTTTTATTTTCAAAATTATTTAAAACTATTCCAGCAAAATGAGACAGGATCTCAAGAAAACGTATAAGAGAGTAAACAGAGCTAATAAAATATTGACCTGAATATATTGTTATCATTCAATTGATGTCTGATCTGAATTTGAATTGATTTGAATATTTTGTGTCAAGAATTTGTATTTCAATTTTAAACTGATTTTTAATGCTATTATATTCGAGTGCTTTGTTTTGTTTGGTTTCAGAGAAAGCTTTTTTAGACAGTCTTCAAAATATAGCAAAACTGAAACGATTTTGGATTAGATTTTCAGATATTTCAGAAAAAAGTCAAAAATAGTTTCATTTATTTGTGTTTTCTTATGTCTGAGTATTGGAACCGAAAGAGTGGATCGAATGGATGGTAAGGGTAGACGAAATGGTGGACAAAGTGTTGTGAAATCTGTGTCAGAAGTCGAGTGATCGGACACGACCTGAGGTCTGGAGTCAGTCGAATGACACGTTTTAAGACTGATCTCAAATACGACACTCTCTCTACTGTTCGCCTCCACCGCACACTCTTCAGGCACTGTTGACCTCCTTTTCCGCCGTAAGTGTCGACCAGTTATGCCTCAGATTGAGTGAGCGTTGTGTCCGAAAAGACCTCAAATCAGTTGTTGTGTTCGATCGGAAGCGAAAGGAATACTCGATGGAAGACATGAGAGATCTGATGACATATGTGAGCCATTGTGAGCCCAGATATGGTCAGCCAATACGAAGAAGACATTCAAAGAATATCTAAAATATTATATTCAGTAATTCAATCGTTTCTGTACTTCAAATAAATTCATTTAAATTATTGAATAGTTTAATGAATTACAAGAATTGGAATCCATTTCTATACGGATGAAGAGAATGTCACTGTTTATCACATATTTGTCGCTCAACTCTAGTGTTGGATCAGATTATATGTAATTAACAGTTTTTAGGTATTAAATCGATTCATATTTCTCTCTGTTTTATAATTAATAAATAATTATATGAGGGGTGACCAAGCTCAGCCAACCTAAGGGGCTTTACAGTACATTTTGCGCAATGCGTTCAGAAGATGCGGATACGGGTATACAGAGGGGCAGATGACTTCTCAAGAACATAAGCGAGTATACTATACTGGCTATTAATTAATTCAATTGCATTCACAAATAATCAATTTTTATGACCACTTTCTTTAGAAATGGTGATTATAGATTTGGCCAGGTGTCAATTAGGATAGAGAGTATACAGAGATAAAAATGCATCCAATCTTTGTGTGGATTATTGTTAGATAAATAAATTCAATAAAGATTTTCAATTCATTTCTTTTATTGATTTTGATTATCAAAATTCTTTTCGTGGGATAATAGTCGGCCGAATGAAGAACAGAATTACTATAGAAAGAGCTGAAAATTTTTTGATTTGACCGACAGTTAATTTTTGAGTAAATAAAGAAATATTTTTGAAGTATTGCTCAAATATTTATTTATAACTTATATAAAAATTCAATTCAATTCATACATCTATTGCTGCGAAATATTAATAACCTTTAAAAAAATAGATAACGTTTGGATGAGAATCAAGCAGTTTATTAAATATTATGTACAGTTACGGACACTAAAGTGCGTTTGGACTTTCAAATTATTTCAACCAAGTATCTTCATTACAGCATTTATATGTAAGCAGGGCATTTCAAATAAATAATTATTAATAGGTTAAATATTTTGTTTATTAGATAAATAATAAAATTAATTCAATTTATTTGATATTTTGGGAAATTTCTTAATAATTAGAATAACTTATTATAAGAATTGAGTAAAGTTGCGAAAAGAGATCAAACGATAGATTTATAAGTTTATTGAATATTTCCTTTTATACAGGTATTAACTGTAAGTATAAAATCATTGATAAATAAATAAAAATCCAAAATTTGCTAACAATTAGAATACTGTAGTTTAATATCGATATAATGTAAACATTGTTAACATTAACTTATCTCATGTGTCACTCATTTAATTAGTTCTGCACTTCAGTAAAGAATTGATGAAAAATACTATTAATAGCCTATAATTAAAAAAAAGTATATTTTTCTCGTTGGAAATACTGGATATTATTCATTGATGATTGATTCACTTGATGTTTGATCCTTGATATTAATATTATCAATAATATAATAGTTTTCAATAAATTATTGGCTAACTATGAATTCAACAAAAATTTTTATTTTCAACTCTTTTGAAGGCCTTTTAAATATATATTGAAATAAATATTAAAAGATATTAATTCTGTCATTATTTTGAACACATTATTGATATAAAGAAATTACTGATAATTATTATTCTGTTATTGTTTAAAGTTTTGTTTTTTTAATTTTGCGAATATTCAGAATTTGAATTCCAGACATACTTTTCCAGTGGTATTAATAATTATTTCACATGTAACCAGGTGCAATTTATTCAACATACGACATATTCAGATTCAACAAAAGAGATATTATTGAATCAAAATTCTTGAAAGAGCAGAATAAACTTGTCCTGGCTAAACGGTCAAACATCTCACTCGTCAGTCAATATCCTTGAACTGTGGACTCTCGCGAAGGGAATTCCCGTTTGATTTGAAAGCTTAATGTTCCAGAACTTATATAAGGGAAAGACCGAAAGGAAGGGTAAAATTCAGTATAAACTAAAATAATTACTATTATTGAACATTCAGTTATTCAGTTTCGAACAATCAATGAATCAATGACTCGAATACTTTTGACGGCTCTATACAACAGACCCATCAGCTCTAAAACAAGTTATCCATGTAATCAGAATACTGTATACTAGTTATCTAACGTAAGAATATTGCATGAAAATGCCCCTCTTAGAAAGTCAGACAAGACTGATGCGATAGCATTAGTATTTTACATCAATCCAATTGATTTGATACAAATCTTAACTGTTTTTTCATAACTTAATCATTTGATTCAATAAAATAATTCTAAATTGAGTACACCTTAATTTTCCTCTTATATTGTTATCAGAACATTTCACTGTTTGACTCTCTCTCTCTCTCTCTCTCTCTCTCTCTCTCTCTCTCTCTCTCTCTCTCTCTCTCTCCAGCTCTCTCTCCCCCTCCCCTCTTCCCTCCCTCCCAATGAAAGGACAAACCGGTTCATTAATTTTATAAATCGATTTTATAGTAAGTTTAGTCAATAGTCCACTACTGTATGGATTGATTGATCGGATTTTAAAGATAATATTCATTCATATTCTGTAAAGAATCTAATTATAGTTAAATAATTGGTCTATAGATACAATAGGCACAAATAGGTACTGGTCTATGTAATTCTGGAAAATTATTTGAAAACACCATATAATTTACTTTTCAGAAAACTGAATTAACAACATATCAAAAATAGCCAAGATTGAGGTTGTCAGGGACTATTAACAATCTCTGAGCTATTTATAGGAAAATAGATTCAAAAAAACTGAAACAAAGTCTACGGATTGTAAAACCTGATCAGAGGTAGCAGAATATGAAAAGCATAATAATATTTAGTGCAAAGTCAGTGCAAAAGTATAAATATTTTTATTAAAAAAATTTCGGAAAAGTTTTTTCTGCCTGAAAATGCATTAACGAAGAGATTGTTTGTCTGTTTAGAAAATATACTTTTATTTCAAAAATGATATAAAATGATTGGTCAGAGTATTCGCTATACAATAGGGTTGGAAAAAGAGAAGGTTTAATGTCTGAACAAAATAATAGCAATTTTCTTTGTGAAGAGGATCATTTTATTGCTGTAATTTAACCTATCTTCTCAACCTTGGTTGAGCTTTTAATCACTTTATGTGAGATGTTCTGGATACTTATTCGTAGTTAACAAGCCTTGGATATCTTTGACTGGAACTAATTCATTGGACATCTCTGTCATTATTGATATTTATTATTTCTATTGATATTCTCATTAAAACAACTAATGATTATTTAAACCTATAATACATATAAAAATAAATTTATTTTATTTACAAAATAATAGATAAGGAGTATATAATACTCACTGAAACTCGTTTGAAGGCTATAATTAGAAATAAAAGTTATCAATATTACAGAGAGTATCGAAGAATAAGGAAAAATTACAGAGAGTTTGAAAATAGCATTAAATTGTGACGTCTGTAAAATTCCTGAACTATTGTAAGTAACCAGGTTGTTTGTCATGGAAGTCTTGGATTCTATTTTTGGATGACAATCAGAGATAGTGAGGTCCAGGAGCTCTTAGTTGTGTTTCGGCACATTTTCATGAGAACCAAACCGAATGATGGAATTTATACACAACTTTCAGTGTTTTTATGATTTCTCGCTTTTCAACCGATTAGTTCATAATTACACTTATTTTGGTGTAATTACACTCAATTGGAGTACATTTTAGTGTTTAATGTTTCGATTGAGTAAACTTCAGAATTCAGACTTTGAATTCCAGACTTATTATCAGACTTATCAACTGATATATCAGAGGGATATGAAAGCAGATATAATTTATTGTTATCCTGTACTCAGATTCAACAAAAGAGATATTATTGAATATAATTCTTGGAAGAGCAGAAGCAAATAGTGGCCGGGGCTAAACGGTCAAACATCTTACTCGTCAGTCCATGTCCTTGAACTGTGGACTCTCGCGAAGGGAATTCCCGTTTGATTTGAGAGCTTAATGTTCCAGAACTTATATAACCGAAAGGAAGGGTAAAATTCAGTATAAATAGTGTCTGAACTAAAATAATTACTATTATTGAACATTCAGTTATTCAGTTTCGAACAATCAATGAATCAATGACTCGAATGCTTTTGACGTCTCTATACAACAGACCCATAATCTCTAAAACTAGTTACCAATGTTAATAATGTTAATACTGCTTCAGGACTACCAACTCGACCATCTTACGCTAGCAATATAATGGACCAATGTAGTTTCATATTTGATTTTACAAATGAATTTACATAAAATCGATTCAATTCATTCAAATGTTCGATCCATTAATCAAATATCATTAGACAAGAGTTGGACAGTGTTTGGTCTGAGGATTTGAACTAGCCAAACTGGCCTGAGCAACACTTTCAGGCCAAATACTGTTCTGTATTTGCTCAGAGATAGGCAATAGGGGGTACAGGTGGGGATAACCTCCTGTGATTTTGGCTAAGGTTGACCCCCTGTTTTTCGATGAAAAAACTGGAAAACAGGGCACTTTTTAAAGTAAAAATGGGTTCACTACTGTACTGACCAATTGTCAAGATTTGAAAACATTTTTTAATTGTAATTAAAGAAGAAATAAATTTCAAAAACATTTTCTACATAATTATAGTCCTATTAATAATAAATACTCTCTTTCTCTATAATAGAGACTCTATTCGTCTGTTTTCAATCAAATGACTTAGAAATCAGAAGAAATAGAAATCAATCGGTTATAGTGTTAGCCCAGAAATAAAGTTACAGCAGATAAGAGATAGTGCGAGAGAGAGAGAGAGAGAGAGAGAGAGAGAGAGAGAGAGAGAGAGAGAGAGAGAGAGAGAGAGAGAGATTTCATAGAGGCTGTTCAAATAATAGCATTGATTGCAGGCAAGAGCTTCTCAATTCAATAGATCGCAATTTGAACCACTATTTATCCAAATTCTTGCCAAACATTATATTTATTGATATTAAAATACTGTAATACTAATATTCAATTGGTATCTCATATAACGAACAAATTCATAAATCCTCCTGTTATATAATTTGTTCGAGCCAATAAACTATAATCATGTATAGACTGGATAATTCCAGAGCCAAAATAAATGATAATAAAGGGTTTGCATAGTAACAAGGATACACTCTACGAACATCGTGGACCAATTTTCTAAAATTCAAAATAATAATGTAATAACTTATAAGAAATACCTGAATAATAATAATAAGCAAAAGCCATAAATACATATAATGTTAAGTTAGAGTTCAGTCAATCAAGTATTGCATAAAACGTGCGAAATATGTAAAAACAAAAAATAAAGATTCAATAGTCAGGCCTCTAATGAGTTCATTAAAAATGATGCGGAGCTAACGTTCTTCAACTTAATTGATCTGAAAATGTTTGAAAACTAACAAAATATATCAATAATTCATTAATGATACAAGCTATACATGCATATGAATAATTCAAAATACTTCGCTCTCATCGGAATCTTTTTTTATTGATTTATATTTTAATAGAAATATTCCTCAAAAGCAGCGATCGTCAAAATGGGAAACGCGTTTTCCTATTCAATGCATTATATCTGACTTGTGAGTTTATAAGTCAGTCTCAATACTTGACACGTCTCAGTCATACATATGATTACATGAAAATAGTATTAGAGTTTGACAACAGATTGACAATTAATGTATTCAACAAAATAGAGAACTATTGGTAAGAAAATATTTGTAGATATTTGACTCAAATATAATGAATATTCGTTACGAACTTTAGTGATTGGCATTTGACAGTGAATGGGACTATATGTCAATTATGTGAGCAGGGGAATGCAAGTTCAAAAAAAGTCTAAGCTTGCTCAAAAGTAATAAATAGCAAAAAAGTCAATTTTCTTAAGTATTTGCATAAGAATTGAATTGAATTCATTGAACTATTCATATGATTAGTTGAATAGACCAATAAATTGGGTGAAATGTAGTCAAACGACTCAAATGTAAGTTAAACAATAAAATAGAATAAAAATTATTTCATTTGAATCTCAGGTACATTTGAACTCATCAATCAGTAGCCGCTGTCAATCACCGCTGAGGTCAAGGTTTGAGGCAATGGATATAAAGTTTCGCAAATATATTATATAATACTTTACTTTCAATTTCAGTTAAGTTTATTGTATAATAAAAAATAAGTTTAAACTCGTTTACAGTATTGGTAACCCATTTAAAAGGGTTGACAAAAATATTGGGGTTTTTGATCGCAAAATAAGTCTTCATTTGATTTATTTGACGGTAAATAATAAAAATTCTGTAGTTTGCACCCAGGCATTTTAATTACATTGATATTCTATAATAGATATACAATAGATAGAATATATAGAAAAGATGTTATCAGATTTTACTTGGGTGATTTTCTAAATTAATTCAATTAAGCTAGACAATTTTGAAAATTAATAAATAAAATGTTTAGCTCTTTGAAAATTACGATAAGAAACAAATGATAAATGTTGTGGAAAGTTCTCAACCAACTCATTGAACCAGAGATAGGCAATGGGTCTGACGACAGGGCAAGATTTTGGCCAAAAGGGGTACAACCAATCAATTTTTTCTCTAAAAAGCGTCCCTTTTTCTAGTTTTCGCCACCAAATCAAGAAAAAACAGGGGGAGTCAGCCTCAGCCAAAATCCTAGGAGGGGGTATACCTCATCTACCCCACCCATTGCCTATCTCTGTCATCGAACGTATAAAAAATGTTTTATTTTTTATGCTTAACAGGCATAGCCAAACATCAGGCCTTTTAAGGTCCATGAAATCCTTGGTCACCCCCATGTTTCAAACTAATAAAATATTTGACTCTAAAATAAATTAGATATCATTCGTCTCTCAAGACCTAAAGGGAATCTTAAGTTATTTTTATTCTAAAACATTTATAGAAATTGAACTCGGGTAGTTTAGTTACAAATAAATGCCCAGTATCACAAAAGAAGATAATTTATTGAGAATGACTGCATTTGTCTATTTATGACTCAATTTATTTAAATCCACAATTAATACATTTTTGTATTTTACTTCAAAAGCATATTTTAAATGACAAACACTTTTTACCCTTGAACATAGATTTATGAACTCTTTAATTCTCTTGAATATTTATGAATATGTTGGGTCATATAATCACTTAATTCTATTAATATTTTCTATTGAAATGCTTAAACCAGACAATTAATGATTGATTTTTGTGGGAAAATATTTTTTTAGATCTCATTTTTGTAGTTTAGCCTACAATTCGTATAATTTATGCATTGCTTATATCAATAGTTTTCTCATTTATAATGTTTGGCAAATATTAAGTCATTAAATGAGTTAAGTTATCATTGAGTCAATCGGCGGATAAGAAAAACTTCTCTATTAAACAAACTGTATATGAAATGCAGACAAATGTAGATTATATTGAAAGTAGAAAATCATTTACGAGAATAGAATAAAAATTCATTTGATTGATGGTCATTTGATAGTACAGTAATCAAATTAACCTGGGTTTTGAATATTATAGATCTTTGAAAGAAACTTGAACCAATAGTCGTTGACTTTGGTCAGAAATCTTTTAAATTCTTGAAAACTTTTATCATTCCTAAACATATATAAGCTATGAAACTGAAAACGATTAGCTTGCTTATTTCGGTAAATTTTCGTTTTGTTGTGCAAAATCACAATAAAAAGTTAGAAAAACATATAGTTTTACATTCTTTATAGTATTAATACAATTATTATTTAAATCCATTTCTTCAATACGAATGAAAATACAATAAATAATTTCAAACAAAAATTTTTTAAATAATAATGAATAACAAAATAAATAAAATATTAAAACAATTTTTAATCTGATTATAATCTTTGACATCGAAAACAAGAAATTTTTATTGAATACATAAAATTAATTTATTTCAATGCGAAACAAATATAAAGTATTATTATTATTATTATTATTTAT
>JAQIWA010002304.1:0-13856 GCA_034693305.1 Eueremaeus valkanovi
TAAAATTTAATTAATGAATAAATATATTGAAAAAATCTAATAATAAAATGTCGATTTCAATCTAAAATAACCAAGATTGAGCATGGTAACCTGGGGAAATCAGTAAGATCTGTCAAATTGTCTAGGATGACAATAATACCTTAAAATGTTTTGAGCAAGCTGGTTTAGCATATAAGAGGAATAAAAAATGAAACTGTTTTTTATTTAATTTCAAATCTCTTGCTGTAAATCACTGCCAGAATTGAATTGAATTTTGGAGCCAATACTCGAAATGCTTGACTGCAATGAAATAAGTCATTCAAAGCAATACTATTTGTATTGCATTACTGGCTCTCAATATATTGAATCGCATCTCACAAGTAGTGAACGCATCGCTTGGCCAGAGAGCACACGAAATCTGAGTCATGTCTTACATTTCAATATCAGATCTGACTTTTCCGCACAAATTCTCTATTAAAATGTTGTCTAAATGTCTACACTTTCAAGCGTTTACTTTATTCTGTTTACATAGCGTTATATTCTTTATGTTTATCCTGTATTCAGAATTACAAGCAATTCATTCCTAATATTAGTCAAAATACTATAGAATTTCATATAAACTACATTCAGATAAAACTTGTATTAAGACAAAAGAAAATTTTCTTAAGTTTTAGTTCTTTGCTTTGAATTGATAATGGATTTAAGTTTTATAGCCATAGAGTCTGTTTTGAATTTATATTAGAAAATAGTTTGGATTTTACTAAAACTTTTATTGGATTTTGTTCTTGAAATACAACATAACTTGACTTCAAATTCAAGTGAAAACCATAACTAATGGAACTTTTCTTCAGCAAACCATTTGATCCGATAGTTGTAGCGATTTGTTGTACAAATTCTGTGTTTCCAACGAATGTCTAACCATTGAGATAAGTGTTGACGCTATCAACAAATGCAATGTTTTCTCAGATCGTCTCTCGTGTTGAATGTGTCACTCAAACACTTGAACCACAAGAAGAGCGTCTGATCTAAAGCACAAAAATACAAAACAAAAAGTTTTGAAATATTTCCAGTTTTTCAGTCTTATTCTGAGAAATACCATAATTTATAATAAAGAATAAAAATCTTTTCAATTCATAACTTAAGAAAATAAATAATTAAAGATTATATCAATGAAAAAAAGTCTAAAAAGTCTTAAAATGTTAATTAAAGTTATATTAATATTTAAAATGTTATTCAAATAAATAGATTTAAAGTAATATTTATTGATTAAACAAATATATGTGAAAAACATTTAACATTTTCATAATAAAAGCTATTTTTTGAGTTTATTTTAACAAATCAAGAGTTTATTTTCAAATCTTGATGTAATGCACATTACATACATTTGAAATATTTCTAAAATACGAGAAAATGTTTATTCAATTACATTCAGAAAAGAATGATTTCAAACATATGAACGAATTCTTTGTATTCAATTGTAATTAACATAAAAAGCAGACAAACATTATTGTATTTATTTGCTGTAAAACAATATTCTTGTCTCTTCTCTATTGTATTCTTGTGCCCAAAAAATCCTGAATTATTCTAATCAACATTTTTCACAAGATGTAAGTCAGACCGTAATTATATAATTAAACATTAATTCTTTCTCTTCAGTCGTTAAGAGAGATATTTCACAATTTTTTTTCTCATTTCTAATATAAATCTAAGCATTAGTTCTTATGGTAATGGCTATCATTATGTGTGCGCACAGTAATCTAATCCATATCCATTTAAAGAATGGTCGCAATCATTTTATAATTTTAAGATTGAGACCAGGTTTTATTTATAAATCTTATTCTATTTATTAAGTATAGAAATACATTGTTTTATTTTAAGTCTAATCGAGTTTAATATTAGATGAGTCATAGATGAAGAACAATAAACATAGTTAATGAACAAGGCAATGTTTGATTAAGAAAGTATCAATAAAAAGCTACGAATAGGTTAATAGGAATTATTGTAAATGTAGAGCAAATATCAAACTTTCAATCGATATAAGTCTGAATGACACTGATATATAATTAAGTCAATTCAATCGAAATGCAATTCAATCCTACAATCGATCAAATGTTAGGCAAAAATAAAGTCAAATGCTATGCAATTGAAGTGCAGGTAAGCCTGATTTCGGGCTGCAATGCAACAGAACTGAAAAGAGAGCCAAATAGAGTGAAAGCAATTATTTGTTTTTGTGCCCAAGAAGTTGTGCTGACTCTAAAATCTTACAGAACAGCAAAATTTTGATGGATTATTATTTGGTCTCAATTCTAATAAACTGTTAATCAGTATATAATAAACACCGCTATAAACAGAGCTTATAAATGACGAAGATTGTTTGATTTAGCACTATTCCGGCTGATAAACATGAATGAGTTGACTGAGAGTAAGCAAGGAGTGACTGAGTGGAGCAACAGATGCACTAAACTATTTGCAATACATTTGAATACAACTGAGCCGTTTAGCCTCACATTTATTTTCCTCTGGTTTTAACTCTTGTTTTATTTCTGATTAAAAATCATTCCAAGACATTAAACACAGCTATAAATAGTGTGCAGAATAACGGCAACAGAATTGCAAATAAGTGTTACTTTATTTTCTGGACTAAATTCGTGGACACATTTCGATCATCAATCAGATGACGGATAAAAATAGCGTAAATAAACAGAATGTTATATAATAGCCGTTAAAACATAGAGAGAATTATTTCCATAGCAATGATAATTACATGAATAACAATGATTTAATGGCCATAAAAAATAGTAACAAAACCTACGATAACTTATTCATGATTTCGGTTGAGTCACCACTTAATTATTGATGAGTTTTTGTCTCATATAATCACAACCTATTCAGTGTATATTCAGAATATGAGTTCAGATTTCTCTTAATAGATCTCTATATGAATCAGAAAGTGTTTAATCCAATTAAATTCACACAAATTCTGTATTCAGTAAAAAGTTCAAAAAACTTCAAACTAGTTATTAGTTTCAAATATTATACATTATTTAGTGTGCATTTCATTGTAATTCTGTTGTATTGAAAATTGTGATGAATGGGTCTGTTTTCCAATTCCTTAATCCACAGTCACTGTACGTATTGCTCACTCAAAAATCCATAGACCGAAGCATACGATTCCTACCATTGCTACCATTCCTAATGATGAATCGATGTAAAGGCAAAATTGATTTTTGAGTTACGACTATAAAAAAATATATGGAAGAGTAGATTCTTAATGCTCTCCAATTTTGCGATTATTGTGCGACTCTATGATGTAGTTCTGGGCAAATGTTTACTGAATTTTTACTCTCACTTCTCATTCTCTTCACTCTATTTTTCTCGTTTGATATGTAATCCCATGAGAAATACCTGACTCTCTCTCTCTCTCTCTCTCTCTCTCTCTCTCTCTCTCTCTCTCGCATTTTGCTTTTCATGAAAGATTGATTCAATACAAACATAATAATAATTTTCACATTTTCACTGCTATTACACTTTATTATACAGCTATGCAGTGCAGCACTCCTTCTCTTGCTATGGACTACACGTCTCGTATGTGTGTTGACATTAGATTAAAATTCACACAAAATATGCGGGTTTTTCACTCAGTGATGCCGACCAATAAGAACTCATAGAGTACCTGGTTGCAAATGTCTGGAGTATAAGGGTTTTAATTGCACTTACAATGAATTCGAGTAATATTTACTTTGAAATTCAATTTTTGAGTCGGAACTGATTTTTCACTGAATATTCTTTGCATAGGTTTAGAATAAATTTATTAATTTTCCTAAATATACAGAAAGTCGTGATTTTATTATCATTTTTGAGATAATATTTGGCGTCAAAAATTTAAACTAGATTATTATACAGGCTTTTCAATACAGATCTAGATTTAGTTAAGCTTATGGGCATCTCTGGTTCAGATACCACACAAACGATAGCTTTGCAAAGACAGACATTATTGTGATGTTTGTGTGTGTTTTGATTCGGTTTCTCAATACAAATAAATTTCATTTTTCTATTCTATGATTCTCTGTATTCTCTGTTGACTTTCGTTTATCGGAAGAATATTTTGCTTTCGGTTTACAGAACAGAATATAATGTTCTGTGAATTGAAATTCAAACACATTTTGTCTGAAAGTTTTTCCATTTCTAAACTGAATAAATATTTAAAAGTTTTTTCTTCTTCTTCTTCTCATTATTTTTATGGCTTATTTCCTGATTAGAATTCAACAAAGATTTCTATATTTAGAGTCAAATATTATAAATATTAATAGAAAAAGAATTTATTTATTTTCGGTATAAAAAGCATTAAAACATTTTATCCAGAGATACACAGAAGAGAAGAAGAAGTTTAATTCATTGACGAGAAGACTATTTTTAAAAGCCTAGCAATACGTCTGCGAAATAATGTTTGTGAATATAGATATAAATTAAGGAATGAGTGAGAAGTTTAATGCACTCATAATATTACATAACATATACTGTAGTGTAGTATTAGAGGCAATAATAGATTCAGTGATAGAAAGACCTGTCATATAACTTACAGGTTAGTTAGAATTGCATTACTATAACAGTAACTGTGCTTTACTATACCGTACGCCCCATCGACTGATGGGTTCTTCGCTTCTGTATTCTCTACGCATAATATTTTCTGTGTTTGCATTATAAGAGTATTGCAGTATTGGAGACAATATTTTTGATGTTATCATTGCGTGATTCAAAACACTTCTAATTTGGTTAAAGGGATCGTCTGCTTCTCCCTCTCCTTCTGCCTTATATACTGTCATAACCTAACGTTAGAAAACCTTTTGGTGAACTCCTCTCCAAAACTAAATTATGTTTTCGGCTAATATTGTCAGCTCTTCTCTGAGTAGAAAATGATTATTAGTGCCAAAACAGTGGGAGAGATGTTATTGCTTTCGCATATAATATAACTGAAGGATAGTTAGAGACAGCACTAGTATACTCATCACTCGTTTGGAGGGGAGTTGAGCCTATGATGTGAGCCGGGTATCTAATTTGTTATATATTTTTTTTGCCTAACAATTCTATATATTAGTCCAATAAGTCTCAAACTGACAAACGATTGCTTTGTTTTTCTTTTTTTCTATTCATACGTATAATATAATTGAATTGAATCATCGATTGGACAGACGTTTCGTTTTTATTTGTTTTATTTTCGATTCCTTTCCACTGATTTTATTGTATTTCCGTCGTATGTCTGAACAGATTTGTAGTAAAAGGTTATTTAAAAGATTAAAATATAATTTTTTTATCGGTTGTTACACCGTCTGATTGCTATAAAAAAATACTCTGTATAATGAAAATGTCATTAATGAACGAACAATTATACCAAGCATTACATTAATTAACAGTTAATGTCATTTCTCGTAACTGTTTATGACTTTATATCTATTTTTATAGTCAAATGTCATGTTTTTTCTGAATAAACTCAATTTAATTGATTCAATATTATTATGAAAACACTCTTAAGAGAAATTGTATTCTAATAAGCAGTGAATAGAATCGTTAGGTTTGAAAAATAATTTATTATTGATGGCAAATAAGTTTACTCTCCTTTGAGATCATTGCCCAAAATTTAATAACAAATTTTTTGATCGATTATTTCGGGAATTTATATATATATTATTCAAATACAGTATATATCCTAACCGTACAGTTCAGTTACATATTATATTTTTTGCAGCATTTTATTAATAATACAAATTTCAATATTTTGAAGTATGTTTTGACTTTGCATTCGCTTTCATTCAATACGAGTGCATATATTTTGAATTAATTTAAATATTTTTTTGAATAAATATTAAAAAAAAAGAAAACTTCAAAAAATGTTTGGTTTCATATCAGGCCTACTGTTATCTTCATAAAAAAGCATGGAATTTGATTTGAATTTATATGGTGTAGCCAGGGTAACACTAGTAAAATATTTAATTTTCAATTCCAACCATCAAGATTATATTTTATTCAAGCAATATTCAGTGCGCAACTTATATTTCTTCGCTGCTGAATTTTAGAACTAAAATATCGAAATGATTGTCCCAGTTTATTCTATATAACTCTATCTTGGTCATCGTATGATATCAAAAGTTGTTTTGAATTCAATACTATTCAAAATCAATGTCGATATTCTTCAGATAACGGTTTGAATTTAGATTATTCTTTGGATTCAATACAAATGTTTTAAATATTGGAATATATTAGTGAACATCAACTCAATGCTCAAAACTTACAAATTTTAAACAATTCAAACATTCGGCTTAAAGCATAGTCGCGGTCAGGAGTTGTTTGATGATGGGTAAATTTATACTTTTTGATAAACCTGGTCTAAAACACATGAATACACCACATGAAATAGACCCTGTACTGTACAACCCTGATTAAGAAATATGATAATTATGTTCTAAATTAAAAACTAACAAAACATATAATTCGAGAATAAAGTTACGAAACCTTTGTATTTATGCAAAGTATTTAGTCTTAAGCTATAAATAGGAATTTGAGAATTAAGTGAATAAGAACTTCAAAGCTCTTAATCTTTTCTATGCATATGAGACGAGAATAAAAATAATCGAAAGATTAAACATTTGAAACTTTACTGACAGTACAGTACAGAGTTGTGTAAATATATTCTATAGATCTGAGGATCGACTCATCATTTGTTAATTCAATTGTAAAATAAGTTTAGCGAACATAACATACATATTCGCATATTTGGCATAACATTCCCATTGTATTGACAAAACATATCCCAAACTCAAACGATAAGCATTTGAATATGTATTCGAGTGCTTATAAGTTATGCTCTTAAGTTTGGGGCACGTCTTCACAAATGTAGTCGAGTTGAAAACACACCGGAATTATAGCATATATTTGAATCGATTTTAAGTTTTCTTTAGACTTACTCTTATAATCGCATTCATTCAAAAACTGGTCTAAAAATTGACCCCATTTTGAATATTTTGTCAAATTTCTTGATAAAAAATAAGTTGAGTAATGCATAACTTTTTATTTGACTCAAACGTAACAATTAGTTTGTAAAACACGAGATCTATATTTCAAAATATTTTATATTTATTTTATTGATTCATACGTTAAGACTATAAATGTTTGAATACTTTCAGAGAAGTTATTCAGAATATGTTTTATATTTATATTTGGTTTTTGTTAATAGTTTTATCAATTACTGGAATACTAACTGATGATTCAGACGTAGAGAATATGCACCGGAATATATCTCAAGTGCCGGACACTTATGATTTGAACGAATGGCTTAAATGGAAATCAGAAATAGACAGATATAATGAAAGATTGTGGCCAATGATGTCCTCAAAGAGTAAAGCTATGAAAGGTGTTAACGAAACCTATTTTGAATCGATTGAACTCAAAGAGGAATTAAATAATTATTTGACGGATGATATGACTCTTATCAAGAAGAAAGACAAATTCATGCAAAGAGTTCGTCGTTTCTTATATACAATCCTTAGACTTGTGTCCACTCACCAGACGTTTGAACTGGAAAACCCCCCATTCTTTGAACCATTGCCAGACATATCGGGTGGAACAGTAGTAAAGTGGGGCAAAAAAGTATACGATTTGTGTAAACCACTTACGGATGAATTAAATGAATTGCGGAATGAAAGACAGGGC
The DNA here is from genome assembly GCA_034693305.1 of Eueremaeus valkanovi. Taxonomy (NCBI): domain Eukaryota; kingdom Metazoa; phylum Arthropoda; class Arachnida; order Sarcoptiformes; family Eremaeidae; genus Eueremaeus; species Eueremaeus valkanovi. The sequence goes on from JAQIWA010002304.1 coordinate 7,684, forward strand.
TGGCCTTATTGGACAGCACTCAAAATTTGCCAGAACACAATTGATACTATAGAACCTGCCCTGGGATACAGTGCGGCCTCAATCGCCACTTACTTATGGTTAAATCCGTCCAAAAAAGATCAAATGAAAAAACACGGACAAAAAATGCCCGAATATTATACCGATTGTGTGATTCTTCGCCGATATTACAAAAATACTGATCACTTCGTAATTAAAATGAAGTTAGAAAAACAGAAAAGTGTCCGGAACTGGATTTTTAGTGACACAACAGAAAATGATTATCTATTCTTCTTCTTGGTAATGATCGCATCAATACTTTATTCATTTAATATAATCTATTTTTACTGTAAAATCTATGATTAAATAAATATTCTTAACCTAATATAAGACTGAAATAAATCTCTTTATAAATCGCTTATAATTTTATAGTTTTATTTCGACTTTTATTATACTTATTATCTAATGTTCAACCATTCGGTTCATAAGTTTATGGCATATACTGTAAAGTATTTATTGAATAATTCAACGAATTCTATATAAATGAAACAATTATTTTAATTCCAATAAATATTGAATTTAGAAGTCAGGTTATATTTTTAGACTTGTCAGATTCATCTGGATCTTTTCAAGGAGACAAATGTTTGCGACATTTCATACACCAAAAGATTGCAAAACGTTTCGCTGATATACTGAATAAATAGGTTTTTCAAGAATATTCATCTCTGTGTCAGTCCTATTGGCATTATTGTACAGGTGCTGAAATTTCAAATAATAGCTTTCTTCGATTTCCAGACAAATCATTTACTGGTATACAATCATAAATTGAATAGGTGAGTTTGAGTTTTGCCATTCATACTATTTGATCGCATTGTTTGCTTATATTGAATATATACAGCGATTATCATAATTTGCATTCAATAATATTGAGAGCAAAATAATTAAATTAATTTAAAAAAAACAGATTTTAAACTTCAATTTCAAGAGCTTATTGTGAGCTTAGATGGTCTTCATGTAAAACGCGGAAATAGGTGACAGATTAATTCAGGCATGATTTAAGTGTTATTATCGCATCATGTTTTACATGTCTTTTATATTTTATTGACTTTCGATTTTAAGTACGATATTATGTTAAAAAGTTTTTCAAAAATAAAGATCTGCTCAAATTGTTCGGGTATAAAATTGTTATTGTTAAAAGTTTATTACCGATAATATACATAGTTGACACTGTACTATGTGATAGTATGATAGTATTACTAATATTACAGTATAGAACAGTAGGGTTGGCTCAGTTGAGCAATAAATAGGTTAAGTTATGGTAATTACTGTATATATAGTTATTGTGAAGAATTGCGTGTTTAATGAAATACAAAATCTGTTTAATTGTTCAATCGTTTGGTTAATTTCATTCATTCATCGACTCATATGTTTGACATTACATAACAGTTTACATACATTTAGTGAACTTATTCTGAAATGTATTATAATATTTATGTTTCGCTTTTAATGATATTTCTGAATAATAAAACTGAGATAGAGCAATTGCATCTGAAGATACCTCAAGTGCCCCAGGATTATGATCTGGACGAATGGGCTGAATGGAAATCAGAAATTGACAAATATAATGAGAGATTGTGGCCAATGTTGTCGACCAAGAGTAGAGATATGGATGGCGTGAATGAAACGTATAATGAATTGATTGGACTTAAAGGCGAATTAAATGACTATTTGATGAATCAGACGATACTTATCCGGAAAAAAGACGAATTCATGCGAAGAATTCTTCGTTTTTTATATACAATTTTAAGACTTGTATCCACTCATCAGACTATGGAACTGGAAAGTCCTCCGTTTGATCCATTGCCGGACACATCGGGTGAAGCAATAGTAAAATGGGCTCAAACTGTGTACGACTTTTTTAAGCCGCTTACAGACGAGTTGCAAGAATTGCGAAAAGAGAGACCGATGTGGCCGTATTGGGCCATAGATGACCTCTGTCAACAAATAATCAACGAATATCAGCCCTACCTGGGCTACAAGGCCTGGCAGGTGGACCTTCTTTTTAAAGTGTTTCCGTCTCTGAAGGCCGAGGGCTTAAAATATAGCCAAATGTTTCCCGACTTTTACACGAATTGTTCGATTGTTCGGCGCTATTACAAGAATACCGATCGCATAGTAATCAAAGTGAATGTATTTAAACATAAAACTGACCTGTCCTCTTTTTACACAGCTATCAAAGAAAATGATTATTTATTATTCTTAATAATTGTAATAATGCTTACAATTGTTTATGCATTGAATACATTATATTTCTATTTTAGAGTCGATTATTAAAAAATGTTCAAATATTTATGCTTTCCTTAAATTGTCTTAAATTTCATCCGGTATACCTTGACATTGAAGAAGGAGTAAGGTATAAAAATTTCAGCAATTAAACCGGTTGAATCAAATTTAAACCCGATCGTTGCTAAACTCGAATCAGAATCATTTCAGTAAATCTTTTTATTTATATATTCAGTGAAAATATTTATATAAATAGTTTGGATAATAAGCAAAATATTATTGTATTTGAAAAGATTGGAAACCAATTTAAAGGGTATTATCGGTAATAGTTTTGACAATCCAGTCAACACTGACAGATACAGGTGCCCACATCAGGTCAGTTATATACTCATCACAATATCGTGGCCGATTATGAGTGTAAGTGCCCCCGGAGTTAATGCCAACCAAAACAGCTTTCGATTCTTTTGGATCTGTGTATTGAACTAAACCCGAACCGGAATCGCCCTTTCGGTCAGAGAGGGAGACATTTAAAATATAATTCAATGTCAAAAGTCTTATATGAGTTGCTGTCATACATACCGCACATAATCTGGTTCTCAAATTGAATCTTGAGCACAGCGTTTCGGACCTGGCACAATATTGTTCGTATGGTTCAAGCATAAAACGGCCTTTGGTTAAACTGTCTGCCTTCCAAATAGTTGTATTGGATTGGTATGTTAGGCCCCATCCATACCCAGTGGCCACTTCGCGGTTCACATTCATCGGACTGTCAGATGTGGGCAAACATATTGTGTTTACAACCAATAGATTATTGTTCATGTTTTGAATTATCGTTAGATCAATGTCTTCAGTGGTCTTATAGAGAGCCAAATCCCATCTTCTGGTTGTGCTAGTATCAATATAGTCCGGGTGATTAAATATCGAGTCCTTATTCACTATATATATATCCCCTTTCGCGTAACGTAGGTTATTTCCAGCGAAAATCCTGATTGCCGGCTGATATTTTCTGAAAATAATTTATAATTTTTTATATAATTATTAATAATTGAAAACAATTTAATATTCAATACTTAATATTCAGATAACAATGCGCTGCCGTTAGAACCCACCTCTTACTGACTATAACCCCAGTGCAGCCAACGGGGAATGGGTTTGCCGTAGTCGGCTCATAATATTCGATGAGTACAGTCCAGGGTGACTCTGCAAATCGAACAAACTCACCTAAAAAGACACGATTTTCAGATAGTTCCGAATCCGGGACATATGAGTAGGGTTGGTTTTCATTAGCGGTTCGGCTCTTCATTGCACGTAAGAAACATTTGTTCGGATAAGTTATATTGACTCTAAAGGGCTCTATTCTTAGGCCACAATCCTCTCCCGTTATGTTAGGATAGGAACCAGAAGTGACAAACATTGCATCGATTACTGTGAATGAAAAACGAAAAAATGAAGTATTTTCTGAAAAATATTGATTTATTTATATTTCATTTCTACACACAATTGAGTGAAATCAAGTGAAATATATAAAAGTATTGAACACTTCTTATAACCATTTCTGTCAATCTTTGAATCATTTAAATCAATATATTTGTGAATATTTTATTTGTATTTAAACACAACTCAAATACTGTATTCAAAAGATACCTAAAATCTGCTGAAGAAGATGTGGATTATGTGGAACGCGCGCACAATATTAATGTTGGTAACTTTAAACTGGATACTATACTGAATTCTTCAATATCTCGCTCGTTCATTATTGCTTTAATCGCGAGACGAGTATTGTCTAGACCAGGGATCCCCACTTAACTTTTAGTCCCCTTCTATAGACAGATCGTTTTATTTATACGGAAATAAAGGATATGATATGATGTGAAGATTGACACTAAAGTCCTGAACAAACAGTTCGTGAATACAATTACAAATATAATTGATTATATAAAACATATCTATAATTGTATATTAGCTGTCAATTACTTTCTTTCGCTTTTTATTCATTTCTTATTGAACTTAACTTTCATTTTGTATCACTGAATGTTTGAACTCATTTCGTAAGCTTAAAGATTGAAGAGTAAGCGAACAAATAATCTTCTATTCGTTCATTACTAATGTTTGAAATAAAAAATATCAAAATGATAATTTATCCTGAACTGAAAATAGAAGATTTAAATGAATTGTTAATGTATTTTAAAAATTTGTGTAAACGAGTCAGTAATTGATAGCTTAATAATGTACTTAAATATTACTATAATTTTATGATTCAAATAATTTTCATAATTATTGTGAAAATACTTCAGAATATGAATAACTAATGAATTTAAGAGCTTTACATAAGAAGTAGTTATAGGAGTAAAGGAATAGTTGTGAATATTGATTAGTTCTACGAGTTTTAACATCTAAATATTACCATGCTTATTTGTCAATTAAGTTGGATAAAATAGAAAAATAAATGTTGTTTATGTAATGGCCAAGATGATTTCTCTATCATATTTGCAAAATATTTTATGTTATTTTATCTTGGTAAAAAAATTAAGAATGCACTGATAGTACATAATTAACTTTTGTATATCATTTATAATGTTATTTCAATACCTATACAATTAGTGTTTGTCTGTAATCAGTGCTATAGGAATACAAGTGTCAGTCAGTCTGAACCTCAAGACCTATCACCTCCTTTGCTGTGATCTTGTGTGCAACTTGTCATTTCTTTATGCGATAATTATGCATCCATGTCAATTTGTTATTTTATTGTCATTTGAATGAATTATATTTAATATATAAATATAATTCAATTTATTCTATTTATATTTAAATACAGATAAAATTTTAATCCTATACTTCAACCTAGAGCACTTATCCAGGTTACAATCATAACTCTGATAAATAGTCAACTGTATTGACATTGAAACCTATCGTTAATAAAAAGTGAATAATTTGTTTGTTGTTGTGATTGAATAAAAAATTGAAAAAATGAATACAAAATTTCAATTTTTTTTCTGTATTTAATTCAATATTGTTCTAGATTATTCTAATTATTAATTCTCTTTGCTCTAAAATTATACACAATTGCCTTACCTAGATTAATCTATTTTTAACGCTTAAATATACAAAAATAGAGTTGACTTTTAATTCAAAATAATTCATCGCTTTCTCTGTAATTATATCGAGTGATGCACTTATCCGACATTTGACCACAAAATGGCCTGTCTTTGGATCTTGATAGCGAGAACATTGAAATAATAATTGTTCCAGGGTTTAGATTTTTTTCAAAAAAAATCCATGCCCTCGCGCATCCATGCACAACAATAGCTGAAAAATAAAAATATCCAAAAATTATTAATTAATAAATAATACATCAATCGGCAGATCAACTAGGCTCTCACTTGGTATTGTGCCTGCTACTTTTATCAAAAATAAAAATTTTGAGAATATAATGAAACCCTGTGCAAAAACGTAATGGTTTTGGGAAAAATTCTGATGTACTCGCTACTTTTCCGCAAGGATAAGTTTGAATTGCTGAAATCTAATGCAACCCTAGTGGTTTTTGCTATGGAAACAGTGCTAGGTCACATGTACTGGTGCCGCAATAGTTAAAACTCAACGTGGAGAAAAAATTCTTTGTTAAGTGCTTTACAAAAATAGAAATTTTCAATAAATTTTATTATCAGGTTTAGGCTCCAGCTTCATTTGAGTGTGTCAGGGGGTTTTTGACAACTGTATTATCTCTATTTTCATGACAATTATATCATTAGATATTTATTTATTTTCAATAAAAATGGACTCTCTCACTGAATAGTCAGCCACTAGTGTATGTGTGTAGAAGTTTCCCGATTTTCTCTTTTGCAAATTATCACCTAGGACATATGTATTCTATATATAAATTTGTGGCGGCGTAT
>JAQIWA010002305.1:0-13856 GCA_034693305.1 Eueremaeus valkanovi
AATAATGATTACAACAAAATTGATTCAAATCAGACACATTTGAAAATTAAGAATTTTTAACATAAAAACAAAACAAAATATAGATTTAAACAAAAAAGAAATTATATATAAATGCAATTAATATAACAATAAAAATATAATAATCTATAGAAATGAATGACTTATTTATAGTGCGATATAATTATTGACAATTTATAGGCGAATATAATGACTGAATTGAATGCATATTGAATTGAATTGAATTGAATTGAATTGAATTGAATTGAATGAGTTGAGTGTTAACACTGTTAAGTAGTGACTCGACATAGACATAGACATGGATTGCAAGTGTTGTTGGCTTACCTGCTAGTCGTAGAGCTGACATCCTCTGGAACTCCGGCTCTTCCAACCACTTCTGCATTCTTCGGAACGTCTCTCGTCCTGACTTGAGTTTGCTCCAGGGCTTCGGGTTCCTGAGCAGATCGGACAAAGTTCCCTGTGACCGGCACAGTACCCTCTGGGCGAATATGGCCTGAGGTATACTATATCGCTTGAGTTCTGCACTAATCCTTTGTGCGAGATCTTTGGTATTGATTTCCTCGATGTCGTCGGCGCCGTTATTCGATGCCGAGGACGAGGTCTGAGTGAGTGACTGATTGTTGCTGTTGTTGGCCTGTTTTGAGCTGTTGGCGCCACCGATGATGATCTGCTGGTGCTGTTGCTTCAGTTGGTTCAGGTGTTGCTGCTGTTGATGGAGAGCATTAGCGGTCGTGACTACGGCGACGGGGGTCGAGACAATGGTGGTGGCTAAGTTGCTTGCTAGGTTGGTGGCCAGGCTACTGGCCAGGTTGCTAATGTTGCTAATGCCTGCAGTGGCCGCCTGTACTATAGTGACTGTTTGCGCGGTCGGTGCTATGGCTGCGGGGGTTGGTGTGACTGCTTGTAATACTGTGATGGGTTGCGGGACAGCGGTCAGAGTGGTGGCCACCTTCACGTGTTGGGTGCCGTGGATTGGCGTTTGCTGTTGTGGTGCAGTGACCGAAGTAAGGACACCACTTACTGTTATGGGAACTGAACTCATCGACGACACCTGTGCTGGCGGTGGCGACGGCATGTGACTCGACGGCGGACTCGTCGGCAGTCCGTTCAGGGATGGCATTAGTGATGTCGGGGAATGAAGATTAACAGATGAGGGGCTCTGAGGCGAGCCCTGTCTTAACGTATAGTCATAGCCATTGGTTGGCGAAAGACTCTTATCGGGTGAGTGTAATCCGTTGGATGGGTAGGGCGGCGACGGTATGCCACCCGAGTGCGAATGAATGCCACCATTGCTGTTGATCATAGCGGCCGCGTCAGCCATTCGAGTCACGTGATGGTGATGGTGGTGGTGGTGATGGTGTCCTGTGGGCACACCAAGAGTGGGTGACATGTTGGACATGTTCATACCTGCGGCTGCCATAGCAGTGCCTAACTTGTCGTACTGGTACTGATTGGCATTCATACCGAGAGAGGCGGCGTTTTGCATATGCATCAGAGTGAAGCCCCCGTTCCCCGGGTGCCCGTAATGGTGGGTGAACTTGTCCGACATTGTCGAGATCGGCGGCAACGGCTGCAGAGGTGTCAGAGTGGCGTAGGAGCTCGACGTGGAGAAGCCCGGGGGCGTCATCCGGCCGTTGAGGGTCTGGTAGGTCGGCTCTGAGAGGACACCACGAAAGTCACTGGCGTCGATCATACCGGTGGACACGCGAACAGTGTCTGCGTCGTCGGAAACGTCTGCTTCACAAGTGTCTACTTCTTCGTCAACTTCGTCGACGTCACCGTCGGGTGAGTCAGGTCTGGCAGCGATTTCCTCAGCTATTTCATGGGCCGGCAAGAGCTCAGGCGGGTCTACACCACTGCCAACACTGTCGACTGACTCGACAGCTTCCACATTATCAACTGCTGGGACACCACTCGAGTGCTCGCTCTGGTTGTCGTCAGCACTGGCACAGCTGCCACCGCCCATTTGCTGGTCGGCCAACTCGCCCATGTTATCCATGATTTGCGCGTTTCGATCGTTTCAATGGCAATCAAAATGCATCGAACGCTCAGAACAGACACTCCTAAACACTCCTCTACTTCTGTCGATGCTATTTAACGATCGGTTTAAAGGGTTTCTGCAAAAGACAATCTATCGAGCGATGGGAACGAACGCAACCCAATGCAACCAATACAACCAATACAACCTGGTATTACAGTAACCATTGCTCGCCATTTTCCTATTAGATCGCTAGGAGAAGAGCACAAGGAGGAGGACAGCCACTGACGCAAGAGCACTGGCAGAGGCCTAACACAGGCGAGACTGTGCTCTCGAAGCCATTCTTTCCATCTGCTCTCTGCCTCTCTGCCAAAGCCCGTCCAACGCATGCCTGGAGCAGATCAGAGCACATTCACAGCACATTCAGCTCTCATTCTCTGTTCTATTCCTTCGCATGTATTTCAACCATCTTTTCTCGTATGCATTGCTTTGTTGTGTTTCTATTCATTCTACTGATACAGCCCTTAATCCTATGCCTGTATGAGAAGCTCAGCACAAAATGTCCTCTTTTTTAATGTTGTAAAGAAAGCACAACTGTTTGAAAGCTCTCTTCCGTTACACTCGTTTCTAATGCATGTCTGCTCTGATGTGTGCCAACCCTTTGGTTTATTTGTTCGTACCAGAGCTCACACATCACTCACATGTAATTTTGCGAATGCAGACGAATTTCCAATAAATTTGATCCGAGAATCGATAAATAATTGTGATGTGAGTGCGATTTGGCAGTCATGCTCACCACCACATCATACCAGAGATCGCATACATTGCAGTCACACATACTGTACACTACTCTACAGAATACACACAAATAGATAAGAGCTTCCAAACACTCCAACAAAAAATAAATATAGTGTGCAATACCTTCAGCTCTACAGCTGATGCACCCATTCATCTCTGCCTTTCCCTCAATGCTTTTTTTGTTCTGAAGACTCAAACAATCGAAATAACAGAAAATAAGACAATCGAAAGAATCCATTCCTGTAATTACAGACAACAAGAATACAGACGCAAAACAAATGCATTTATTTTTATTAATTTCACGTTTTATTCATTTGTTGGAACTTATATAATATTAATGCCTTTTTGGTATAATTTATGAATATGACGGGGGATATTGAAAGATTTTCTGCAATAATTTACCTTTATTAAAAATTTGTGACGATATGAAATAGAATAGACAAAATACTGTGCAGGGTGCTTTTTCAAATTCTGAACACTTTTTTAATTAGTAACTTTATTTGTCATTTCTTCTATTATTAGTACTAATTATAAAATATTATGTTCAAATCATGAATATATCTATCATTTAAGTATATTTGTTGACAATTGTGTGTATGGGTTGATCAGAATTGGGTTAATACAGAGTCTGTGCTTATTATGAAGTTCCCAAAGAAAACCATTTGAATAAAGAAGAAACGAATCAGAGATTTAAATACCAACCAGAGAGGAGAGAGAGAGAGAGAGAGAGAGAGAGAGAGAGAGAGAGAGAGAGAGAGAGAGAGAGAGACGAAAGTTTATGTTTTATAAGTTTATTCAGTACACAATTGTGTTATAATGTGCGTAAACTCCACTCAAAAGAATAAGTCGAATGTTTTATTCCCTATTCTCGGCATTTAATATAAGCAAAGCAGTGGAAAGGCAGTGGAGAGGCAATGGAAAGGCAGTAGAAATAGTTGTTAGAATAGTGAGAGAATCGTATGACTGCTGGATATACAGTGAGTCTATGAAGAAGACTGAAGTATAGAGTATTGAGTAGATGGCACACAGAGTGAGTCAGTACGTAATACTCTGGCAGACGTGCCTTTATAATTAAGCAGCTCCGGCAGCACAGCCAAAATGTGCACTGCTTATAGTTGTTAGTGTGCGGCACAAGTGATGGTGTGGTCTATATCTCATTCAGTCTAAGCTTTCTTTCTGTCCGATTCAATGCGAACGACGAGTGGTTGCTATGGTTACACGAACTCTCTCTCAAAAACTAGTAATAAAGCATTCATTTCTTTTTTACACTCGTTTTCCTTAATATCATTCACTTTATATATATATTTGAAATGCAATTCTGATTCATGTCATTAGCTTAATGTAGATTAGAATTGTGAACAAAACTTATAGTTTTTAAACTTTTATTTTTATTTTAAACAAAATATTTGAGCATAAAGTCAAGAATATTAGAGTTTATGGAATGTATAGAAGTTTTGCTATTTCTCTATACATGCCGTCCATTCAGAGAGTGATTGCATTTTTGTTGATTTAATGCGCGAACAAAACAATGTGAACAATGTATAAATATCTGTATATAGACTACTAAATGCTAATCTACTTTTACGATCCAATAAATTACTTCTCATGTATTTATATTTCAAGTTCAGTGTCCATTATATTTCATAGGCTATATAAGTGCGCCTTTAATACCTCTTTCCTGCATAATGCTCGTGCACTCAGGATTAGCCAACTTTATATGAAAATTGACATTTTCGAGATTATCATGTTTTCAACTCTATTCTTTTTTACATATCAAGGTTCTTCTTCAAACACTTCAGTGACAGTATATGATTGCAATTATTATTATTAAATAGTTTTATAAAAAGAAAATTTGAAGAGAGAGTTGAAAACAGTTGCGAATATTTTATTATTGTCTTATTATATGTGTTTTGATGCACATTAAAAGCATCGGTAGTTTGTCTTTCAGATATAATATACAGTAGAGTGAATGTGAGCGCAGGTGGTGCCAGTATAGTCTGGCTGAGCACTAGTAATGTTGCCAACAAAAATTGTGAGGCATTTGGATGAGACAAAGCTACGTGAATATACATGGATTTAAACACTACAAACATAGATATTTTGCATTCAATCTATAGCTTAATACCAGTTCTGCAGCTGTTTATCAGTTCTTCCAAATTATTCGATTAGATCTATGGCTGAAATAGTTTACTATTTTTTATATTCACAAACATTTCTATACGAATAAAATGAACGATTCTATACATAACACAATCAAAACTGGTTTATGAGAGATAAGTTTTGAAAAAATTGTAATAAAGTAGAGATATATCAGAAATAATAATAATAATAATGTTTAGTAGTCTCGTAGCTATACTGTAGAGGACTTTAAAGAAATTCTCACTAAAATGTTGGAACAAATGTATGAAATGCAACACTTATTCCGTTTATTGTCTTCTTTTAAATGGACTCAAGATTTTCACGATTCTATAAGAATTCACTTTTTATCGCAAAATATACTTTTTAAAGAGGAGTATATAGTTTTGCCAAGATATCATTCTCCCGCCCCCTTAATAAATTATTTGTAAACAACCAGGCACAGACTATCTTTCCTTTATGCTGTGCTATTCCACGATCTCTGTTGCCCGTGTCACGCACTTTATCTACTGTACTAGGCAATCTTTTACATACAATTAAATAAGTTTAGAATTTATACTTATATTCTCAGAGTTCAAAAAATGTTAAACAATATAAATTAGTTTCAATTTGTTATTAATAGTCCTTGCTAATAAAGGTTTGCTACTAATTGCTGAGAAAATGCTAATGTTTTAACTTAATTCTAACTCAGATTAATTTTTGAGTTAAAGTAAAAGTAGCAAGGGAAAATCATTCTCGTTGAAGTTCACAAACGAGCAAATCTACATGAATTGCCTTTTAAGAAAGTATAGCTCAAAATATTGGTTTTTGACAAAACTTTTTCTAAACATTTTAAAGTGATTTGATTATTGGATATTTGATTATATGTAGAGACGAGAGATCGAGAGTGCGCTTCACTTTGAGTAATATCTGTTTAACTTATTTTTGATAATTTCTTAACTCTTTCGACGATTTTCAATCAGTTTGACACAAGAATTGAGATTAAAACAAATTATTGAATGAATTAATAAACTTTTAGTCAAAAAACTGTAATGACATTCACAGATGTCATGACTCGTGAATACAATTTCAAATTCTTCAAACAAATCTAAACTGATTTAAAAGATAACTTATATTTGAAAAGAGTTTAAACTTTTGATGTGGTTTACCTAAAGAATGAGTTTTCTGCCAATCTATTGGTGAACTCAGACTTACTCTAAATCTTCTTTATTTTTAACTACATTTCCCCTGCATTTGGTTCGTAATGGACTTTATATTCAAAATTGAATAACTTATTATATTTGCGGCCAATAATACACTACACTATTATACAGTATTATCGTATACTGTATTGTATGGAAAACATAAAAACATTGTATTATATTTGAGATGTACTGTAAATGTAAACTAATATACATTATGTGTTAAGTATTCTATTAGCGTCGCTCGTAATCATCGTTTCTGATTTCTGCTTATAATTTCTATAATGAGATTCATTTTGATTAATTCATATCGTTGTTCATCCCTTTCTTAGCCCAAACAATAGCTGCTGTCTTATCTGAGCTAATTTTTCAAAATAAATCACTGGCGCGACATTAGGCGATAGCATTATGCCATCTAATGCTCGCCTCTCTCTCTCTCTCTCTCTCTCTCTCTCTCTCTCTCTCTCTCTCTCTCTCCTCTCTGTGCTCACACATTCGCACTCATTCTCTCTACTCATAGCTCTGTCTTCACTCTATCCTCTCTTTCCTCTCTATAGGCAATACATTAGAATATTTCATCTTTTAATAAATGTTTTCATTTTGATTATTGAATGCACTTATATTTTAATTGAAAACATTTCTTAAATAATTTCTTTCTGCTATTTATTTCTTCAAAAACTCTTTATTTGTTTTTAATCTCTATCTAACGAACGCTTTTATATTTCTGATAAGTTTTAGGAAATTAATTATAATTTACATACAATTGTTTAATTGTGAGGAAAAAATTTAGATTTTTGTAATTCAATTAAGTTTAGCGCAAAAATAAGATTACAGACAAGGGCTTGAAAGCGTGCACAGACTTAACAGTAATTAAACATGTCTTGCTATCTACTTGTGCCGTGTTTTAATGTTAGTTAAAAGCCATTCATTATAAGTTAAGATATGCCCGAATATAAGATGCAATTATTTTTGTTCAGACTTTTCACAAATAAATACTACAATAGATAGCATTAGAGCCTTAATATCGTGTTATTCTTGTGATTAGCTGTTGATTGACTATTTTGCTGATAATAATGATAACAGAGATTAAAACGACACACAATTTAATCAGAAAATGTCAGCACAAATATATATGAATACATAATTTTTTTTTCTTATAAAAAGATTAATACCGTATATAATGCTAACCTTTTTATTAAAAGCAAAGTATATAAAGAAGTTTGTTATCTAACTTGTGATCTCAAGCGCATAATTTTTAGGCCAGACTTTAAATGAACTCAATCTCTGAGAACAATACAATTAAGTTATTTTCTCTAAAGTTTATTAGAATTCGTATTATATTATATTTAAATTTATTTTTTACAGCGGATTGTTATGTTTTGAAATGAATAAAGAAATGGAAACAATAAATGTCAATAAAGGAACAGTAGAGGCACTGAGAGCTAACTGTGAGGATGACTGGTATTTCGGTGCAATCACTCGAAGCGAAGCCGAAAATATTCTTAAGAAAAATGGTTTATCCGACGGATTATTTTTAGTTCGCGACAGTGTCTCTTCACCCGGTGATTATGTGCTGAGTTGTGTACAGAAAGGATCAGTAATCCACTACCAGATCCTTAAGATAGGCGAAGATCCGTTTTTCAGTATAGACAACGGAATCGCTATTCATGGGTTGGATATGCTTTTGAAGCATTTGAGAGAATTGAGTGCAACAAACAATAGCCTTATTCTCATTAAAAACTATTGCCATTGTCTGAGTCCGCCCGCAGACACTCGACGGCACGGAAGGAGTAATTTACTGCATCGGGCCGTCAGTTCTGGATGTCATAGAATAGTTGACGAACTTTTGAGAGCAGACAACAAACTCAATTTGGAGGCCAGGAATGAACATGGTAGAACTACACTGCACTTGGCCATAGAGTTAGACGAAGAGATGCACTGCAAGATTGTGGAACAGCTCATAGATTCTGGCGCTTATGTCAACTGCAAAGACACTGAATCGATGACTCCTTTGCACTTATGCGCGAAATATAATAAACCAAAATTCGCTAACTTATTGTTAGACAAAGGAAAGGCCATAACCTTTGGCCGCACTCGTGAAGAGAGTTGGGTTGCACTGCATTTGGCCGCATATTATGGAAACGTTAAAGTAATAAAAGCACTGCTGGAATGGGGTGCAGCCCCTCAGCCGCGTAGCTCTCGCAATGAGACGCCGGCAGATATAGCACTCAAAATGAATCACTTGGAGTGCAAAAGGTTTTGTGACTTTTATGCGGATCGACCTCTCGATAATTTAGTGCCAAAAAATCAATGGTTTTGCGAACACATCACCAGTAGGTATGAGACGAACAGACTGTTTGAGAAGTCAGGTCTGAGAGACGGCTCGTTCTTAGTTCGGAAAAGCAGATCAAAGCCAAACACTTATGTCTTATCGATGGCTTACGAGACGAGAGTTTATAATTTTGAAATACAAAACAACAATCTTTTCTACTTTATTGATACCGGCCCTTATTGGCCCTCATTAGACCGATTGATTACCTATTACATGTCCAATAGTGATGGCCTTCCCTCCCAACTCATTGCTCCAATTGGATTGTCTATCGATTTATCAATAAATGAATCGTTAATTCAATGCAATACTAAAACTAAAAACAATAACGATTTGGGCTGTAGTGCCAAAAGTGGTTCTCCTAATGAGATGATTAAATCGATTTTGTTTATCGATAGCATCGAACTAGAAATGGGGCCTTTGATTGGCACAGGAGAATACGGAGATGTATTCAAAGGCATTTGGAAGAAGGCTAACAAAGAGAGGACTTTAGTAGCGATTAAAATATTGCGCAAACGAGACGTTCAGATGAGACGCAAAATTGATAACTTTCTCAAAGAGGTAGAAGTGATGACAAGTGTGAAACACCCAAACATTATTAAACTGCTAGGTGTGTGTGTCGGCCCGACCCTAATGATGGTGCAGCAGTTGGCGCCGATGGGTAGTGTTCTGGACTTTTTGATCGATCACCCGAATGAAGTGGATATCTGTCACGACATCAAACTCTGGTCGACCCAAATCGCTACAGGGATGAGGTATCTGGAGAGCAGGCACTTCGTTCATCGAGACCTGGCCGCCAGAAACGTACTGCTCTTCTCCATACAACTCATCAAGATCAGTGATTTCGGTCTATCCCGGGCTCTATCGGGGGAGGACCCTATTTATAAATCTATGGGTGCAGACCGATGGCCTTTTCGGTGGTACGCACCCGAGTCTCTCAAGTTTGGCACATTCACTCCAGCATCGGATGTGTGGTCTTATGGTGTAGTGCTTTGGGAAATGTATAGTTTGGGTGAACAGCCTTACGGAGACATTGAGAACTCGCAGATAATTGGGTTCATCGAAGACGGAAAACGATTATCAAAACCTCTTAACTGTAATGACTTTATATTTGCATTGATATCCATGTGTTGGTCGGTTGAGGCCAAAAATAGGCCCACTTTTCATGAAATCGTTGAGATTTTGTTGGCTAATGACTGCACATATGAATCGATTAGGAATGAGCTCAAGTCGTCGATTCAAATGTGATTTAATGATCAAATTTATTGTTATATTTGTGAAGTCAGCCAATGCCTGTCTCACTGTTCCACTGACTACTAGTGCACTCACTGTACACTGTATAGTGGGCTCTAATATATTCGATGCTTCCTATCATCTATAAAAGTTTGCAGTGGGAGTAACCCATAGACAATGTTGGTATGTGTGCCGCTTCTGCACCAGTATGTGCATCATCATCAAGTGTTGTCCTAACGGCGCTATCTTTCAAATGTGACTGAATATTAATGAAAGGCTATGTTATGTGAATTATGAGTTCACTTGAATTGGATTCGATATTCGGATCGCTTTACGAACTTTTCTGCTATAAAACTAAACTCTATATCGTTTTGTATTAATACAACTTTCCATTGGATTCACTTCTGCAGTACTCTAACCAAACTGTACTGTACTGTAGAGCCAAAAGATTGAGTGGCTTTGAATGTGTGCAGAATCTCTACCCATCCCACTCGTGCAATCACATCGTCTTCTCGTATCACCACTACTACTCTGTATTGTATTTATGAAAAAAGAGGCAAATTTTGTTGGTTTAACGTATAATACATTCTTTGCTAACATAACATAATATGAGTTTAGTATTAGAATAGAAGCCAACTATTTATGTATGTATTCCTCTGCACCACAAGTAATCAATACACAAAGAGTCGAGAGATACCCGTTCCTGATAGGTCTGATAGGTTTAGGCTTAATGTCAACTTTAAAGCAAACCTTTGTATCCGACAAAAAATGCATAACAAGTGATACAACTGTGCATATAATGCATCACTCAATGATGTGAAGCTCTCCTCACAGGGAATACTACTTGTAATTTGGTTCCTAATCTATTCTCACAACTATATGAGCTCATGAGCTCAACCAAAAAAATCAATCACATATTTGGCATCGACTGACTCACAAATGCACATCACTTTATGCATACATTCAAAAGTGGCCTTAAATTCAACATTAAAAACATTGATAATCTATATCGAGTTGTTTGGAGTTCGGGTCGATTCCAAACATTTACTGTAGTCTTATTTCTATTACTATTTCTGTTAACTAATTAGAGAATATGTAAATAATATTATAATATTTGAATAATTATTTGATTAACAAAATCTATTGAGTTATTCGATCTTTTTATTCAGTTGTTTCTCACGTAAGGACAATGTTTGCGAACTTAAATCTAATTTACAGTATTTTACGCAAAGAATTGCTTTGAATTCAAAATGAATTTGTTTAGAAAAAAAATGAATTTATTTGAGTTTCATCTCTGAATCAATTACCAGTATTATAGTTAATCCGCGCTAACATTCAAAGCAATAGATAATGTCTTGTTTACAACTGAAGATACAAAGAGGCCTATAATTAATACCAATGTTGTATTGTATCAATTTTCATCTCTAATTCATAATTTCATCAATAATTCATTATTATTGCAATAATAGTTGAGATTTTAATTCTATACTTACTGTCAGATTTGACAAATTCTACTTTGTTTGACTGCATGGCTCATATTATAAGTTATAATTATAACAGATTACAATACGAATAGATGAGCTTTGATACGAGAAATCGACCCAGCTTATATAGTGAATGAATGTTATCTTGCGTTACTCCTACAAAAGCCGTCAACAAAATTGCTAACATTTAGAAATTTTAATATCATCACAAAAAAAGAGCTTGGTCACCAAAACCAGTTGTATGATATGTGCTTACATTGTCTCCAGTGAAGCCCTATTGTCAAGAATGTAATCAAGACCATTAATAGTTGATTGTATTGTTAATTCCATTATTAATAGAGATTAGATACTAATTGACATGGATTATGTATTCATACATTTATGTTATCTTTTGTTAAATATTTTTCCATAACTTTATTGATATGAAAATCAATTAATTATTGATTTGTAACATAAAAGTACAAAATCTGTATTCAATTTATAATGTTTTTCAATAATAAGGAGATTTTCTAATCGATGAATATTTTTATATATTTTTGAATGATTTAAGAAATATTTGCTAAAATAAAATTTTGATTCAAGCAAACTCTTGATCGAGTATAGGATGAATAGAAAGTCGAATTTTGAAAATTCTGTGTCAAACGAATCCATTAGAGAAGTCGATGCTATGATTAATAGCGAAAATATATCGAAAAATGACATAACTTTTAATACGAAACAACTGTTAAGCACTGATTCAATAATTGATGAAAACTCTTCGACAAACAACCAGTAAGTTTTGAAATATTATTTTCTCAGTTAATCGTGTGTTTGACTAAACATTTTTATAATAATTTATAACAAAAAGATCGACAATATATACAGCGATTGAAAACTTTATTGAATCCGAAAGATATATGACTTTTGGGAATCGAGAGAAGGCTTTCATTTGTTTGGTTCGCTTTCAAGCAATTATTCAAAGAATTATTGAAAACAAAGTCAAACAAACAGAAGATTATCAGAAACACAGAGAGATTTACGATTACTATATGAGCGATGAAGTTCAGAGTAAGACCTTGGATAAATTAGAATTTCTCGCAAAACGTCTGCAAATTGAGTATAAAATCATAGGAAGAGATGATAAGCACTTGAGCACAGGTTCCGGTATCCAAAAGTGTGCCTCATTTCCAGCCAATATGACACTCGCATCGCATGAATCTCGTGAACAGAACACGAAAAAAAGTGTCGATATTTTTGATATAAATAATCTATTTGTGGATAAAAATTATGGGTTTGGGTCAGACAAGTATAATAAGTTGATTAATGAGTGCATTCATAAACAAAAGCCATCACTTCGTAAATGCTTATCAATGGATATGACGCGCAATGAAGAGACGAACGATGTATTCGTTGAAAGTATTGGAAAGAATTTTGAGAATAAATCCAATGAAAGCATTTCGGTCTCCAATAGAGTTCAATGCTTTACGACCGGCTATTATAGTATAATAACGCCTCTGATTGCAGAACAAACTATACGGAAGATTGAAGAATACAAACAAAGTGTGGAATTGAAACCAAAATCAGATAATTTTGTCTATGAATGGCAGAAGAATCGTAAGAAGTATATAACCCGAGCACTCAAGCTATGAAGCAATTTCGCACAAGTATTCTCGAAACTAATTTTATTGTTTTCAGATATCAGTCAATTCAGCCCTCATTCAAATTTGTGAGAACTTTGGATAACTTCTATTTTATAAGATTCTACAAAAGATTGTACTTTAACGCATACAGTATAAGCCACCCTGGTTATGGTTATGTTTGAATCTGTGAAGCTTTTGTTAATACAGTTATTAATATTTTTATAATCACATCCAAAGTGTATACTAATAGTAGTCAACAGAAAATGGAATCAATAATTATTGCTTCAAAATTGCTGGATGACCTTTGTATAAACTGTATCAAGTTCAATAACTTCAATGCTTTTTTTGCAGAAATTCGTTTTGGTTAATAGTGCAACGAACAGGGTCAATTGGTTATTATAATTGGAATATATTATAATCAAGAAGACAGAAAAGTATCCTTTTTTTTATTTTAAACTGTCAGCTGAATAGGACCTTGAAACATATTCACATTTATCATAATATGCATAATCAATAAGTTTTGTAAGTAATTGACCCCGACTTTCAACTCATCCAGAATATGGCGTTGACTATAATGCTATTGAAGAAGTGGTTCAAATTGAACCTGTACTGTGCTGTACAACTAAACGAGTAAATTCTTTGATATTTATTAATAAATACTTAAAACACTGTACGTAAGAGTTGCAATTGATTTGAAAAATCTATCCAGGGTGCAGTTGATGAATTGGATTACTCTTTGTTCGGCACATATATAGGGCAATACAGAAGAACTGTAAGCATGTAATCAGCGGAGACACCTAACTAGTACTCCAAAAGAGTATGCGGTCCACTTTATATATTGTCCCCCAAATCAATTATTGTATATTTTTATGAAGTTCATGAAAATATGTGAGTATTTATTGGAAATTACTTAAAATTAAGAAATAATTTATACAAATATATATACACCTATGGACAAGCAGATGTCGGGTCGTTCAAAGTTGAATAACTTTTGATCGGGTAGTTCGATTTTCAATCTGTTTTCACCAATTTGTAGCCAGATAATTGCCATTTTGAAAAATATGCTGAATGTCTGAAAAA
>JAQIWA010002306.1:0-13853 GCA_034693305.1 Eueremaeus valkanovi
TGCTAATTTTCATAACTCTTATTGTTTTTAATATCAAAGTCAATATCAAATGAATTTCTAAAATATAATAAAATGTTATTTTTTTGTCCCTTTCCTTAAGCTCTTAATATTATAACTGCTTTTATTTTATTTCATTATTTCACTTATAGCAGAGCTTTTTGAACATTTGATATCTCGTTAGAGAGGCTGTGATTCCCTCCCACTCTAATGCTCACACATTTTATTGCTATGAAATAGCATTTAATGAATTGCTTTCCTTTAAAATCTCAGCTAAGTATCACTTTCTAAGTAAGAATAATAGCGTTAGAAATGTGTTGTTATATTCAATGGTTGGTCAGCGAAGCGAAGCTTAATTTTATTGATAATTATTTTTGATAAATAAAAAGCAAAACGTTAATTGTGAAAAACAAATTAACCCTATTGTCTCCAAGATCTACATTCTTTTGAAGGACACATATTCTCCAATCGATTCCTATCTTTATTGCAATGATATTAATCAGAATATTCTTATACTGTATTTAATTTTGTTGTTCAGATCATTCAGATTATTCTTAATCGTGTTTTCAATTTAAATATCATATTATAATAACTCTATTCTTCGATATAGTTATGAATTTCTAATTTTTTGATTTCTAATTAAGATTTTTGGCATTTCTTTTTCCAAAACCTTTCTCTCAGTTATGATAACTTCCTTTATCTTCGGAATCAATTTAATTGACGACAATATTAGTGAAAACCCAATTCAGAACATCTTTATAGGAAAAGGAACCATAATTACGACAATTAAATGCATAAATATATCCATTATTTTAATTATGAATATTAGCATATCTTAATTGCTGTACTCAGTGATAGCCAAGCTCACTTATTATAAGTGGCTGAAATCTGAGTAAAAAAAGTCATCCTGTGTTTGAATAATATTATGAAGGGTTATATTTAAAAATTCTTCTAAACCTTGTTTATGAGAAAAATATGAGTTCAGACCTTATTTTTGACCATCTTGCACATTTGTTACACAATATTCGAAAAATCTGAATCCTACCTTATAATTAGCATGTTGCAATTTTTATATAAGTGCTAACCATAACGGAAATTATAGTTGTTATTCTCATAAGTACACCGGTATAACAGAAATCCAGGGATTGTTTCAAAAAGCAGGCAATGAATAGCCCAGATCATTAAATAAAAGTGTACAGCACATTCAGTATTTTGCTATAAAATGGATACTTTCAGTAATATTAAAGTTGTAAATGCATTGAGTAATTAAAATGTAATTAACCAAAAATATCAACCTTGATAGTATTTAATTATTTTTAGAATCTACTAGAATGCCTTCAATATCAAATGACTCAGAGTCAACAATGATCCAGACAATTGATTGAATCCATACCAACTGATGAAAAGTCTTTTAAGATATTATAACTGTTTGATTTTGGATACACAATATGAAACTAATGCTAAACCTATTTGGCCTCTCGTTTACGCCAATAGATTGTCATAACTGACGCAAATAATTAAATTAAATCACAATTTATTGATAAATATTTGGTTTGATTATAAAATTTGAAACAAATATTATGCAAAACTCTATTTTGTTTTAGCCTGGGATACAATACAAACTTTGATTCTATTTATAATATCAATCTTTTAAAAGTATTCCAGGATTATTCGGTTAATTGCAACAATTTGAGTTCAAGCTATTTTGGTTGGGTACAGGTTAACCTTGAAAAGTCTTTAATCATCTTTCCACCAATTTAATAAGCAAGTTTGATTTATTTGACCCGTTATTCTTTTGTAAAAATATGTAATTAAAATAAAACAAAATTACCGGTAATTATGTGCTTGTTTTGGAATTACTTGTTTCACCTCATCTTTGATTGAGACGAGACTTTTGAAAAACTAATGTTCGGGTAAGAATGGCTCATTAAATCAACCAAGCTGATATGATTTTGAAAATATTTTAATGGAGGCTCAAACTACTCGAAACACCCTTTATTTGTTTAAATATTTTTGTATGAGATCATGGTCATCAATATTCATACTGGGCAGTCGTATATTTGATCGGGTCTAGATGAAATTATTGTCAATGACCTGTATTAGAAATCAGGGGAACAAGGATAGTTTTTAATTGAAATTGTGGCTTGAATCATCAGTCGGCTTGTAGTAATGGTAACTTTGCACAACGCGATGAATTTGAGCCTGGCTACTTATTATTTATAACTAATAACTCATTCATTCAAAATAATTAAAATTTTCTGAATCTATAGAAGAGATGAATAATCTTTAAGTCAATAAAAAATGTGAATAATTAGCAAAACTATATTTAGGCCACAATTAAACAATAATAGCTATGACTCTAACTCAACATGATTTTCAATGTCTTATAATATAATTAAATAAAAAATATTTGTTTACAACTGTATTACAAAAATAGTCAAATGTCGTAAAAGTTAAAAATTCAAAATTGATTTATGAAACTATTATTACGCAAATCATAGCTAATATTCATTATATTGAGTACTTATTGTCCAACACATTACGGCATTTATATGTCTAATATTACTATTAGTATACAATTAAATATTATATTTGTGTTTAAATAGATGTCATTTAGAGGAAAAAGTTGTGTTTATAGAAAATATGCTTAGATTTCATGTGAAAAGTTGTAAATTTATATTAAGAATAATTTAAAATTCATTGTTCACTGATTTATATACACGTTTTCAGTCATACTTAACGTTAGCTTTAATTTGCAGCCAATTATTTAATGATATATTTTATTATTTTTTTGAATAATAATATCTTTGATATTCTGTACACTATTTTAGTAAACATTTATTCTTAAGAAAGATCGAGAAATGCACTTAATATTCGTTAAATCTGATTATTAAATAATAATTTATCATTGAATACGACTACTATTCTCATGTGATTGTGTGATGCCTGGATCACCTTCTCATCACATTCTCATAAACGAACGTTAATTTAAAATACAATTAATTTGAATAAAGCACAAGTCTATCTGTGCACTAACTCGTAAGTTAAAATTAACTAGTTGCTAATGTCAGGCAAATTAGCGTACCTGCTATTAGTCATACAATTGCACAACAGCTGAAACTTATTTCTAAACAATAATTAATGAGTTTCTCATAATTAATGTCTAGTTTTCATTTAAACTAATATTCAATAAATCTTTTCACAAATCATTGCAAAAATTCTTTACATTTATTTCAGAGATAGGCAATGGGTTCGACGACAGGGGGGGGTACCATGAATCAATTTTTTCGCCCAAAAGTGCCCTATTTTCGAGTTTTCCGGCAAATCATCGAAAAACAGAGGGGGGTCAGCCTCAGCCAAAACCCTAGGTGGGGGTTAACCCCCCTCTACCCCCTTTGCCTATCTCTGATTTATTTTCAAAAATTTATATTCTTTAATAATTCCAGTTATTTGAGTTAATTAGGAAAAATATACGGGTGAAAATTTTGTTAGAATATTCCAAATTATAATGATTGCTAACATTTAATATTTAAAAAATTATTTTTATTCTTTAAACCCTTTGAGTAAGAAATTAACTGCAATTATCTTAATTAACATTCATAATGACTGCGACTATTCGTAATAATATTCTCACTTCATGTGTGCACTACTAATACATATTTATTCAAATAAATAATTTTAATGATATTCACTGTATTTTAATTATTTTATTTTATTTATTACCTTTGAATACAAATATAGATACAATTAAATCACTTATAATCGACCATGCCCAAAAATAAGACACAAGTATCTTTATTCAATGCAGTATAGCTAGCCTTTTTTGAAGGTGAAATTCTACATGAAAATATCACTGCCAAAAAAATATCTTTCATCTAATAAAATTTAGTGAAATATATAAAATGCTGGTATTTATGAATTTGAAAAATTTAGCCAAAATATGTGTTTTTCAAAATGTTTCTGTAATATAATATTACTTATTATTTTTGATTTAAATTTCGAATAAAATGTGAATTACATCAAAATTAGGTATCGCTTAATAGTTTTTATTTCCACATCTACAGTCCTTTCCACATTAACCGGGACGGATTATAATTTTAATCCTTTGCTGATAAAGATTAGGATAAGAGAAGTTGAGGGCAACAATCGATATGAATGCCTATAGAGATACCACTTGAAGCAAGTTCTTCCCCCTTTCTCATTTCAAACTCAGACTATTCGATGTTTGCTAAAAAGATTTTCGAGTCCCGTTTAATCTGGAAAGGACTGTATATCAGTACAATAGATAAGCAAGGTTGAACAGTATTCTGGTGTCACCACCTTCCAAAGTACAGGGCGATCGATTAAGTAGAACAAGTTCAACTCAAAGTAGTAAGGGCGAGATCCCAGACACGACAGAGATGAGTTTATTTAGTTCGGTTAAAATGACTTATATAAAGTAATTGTCACTGAATAAACTGTGAAAAATACATATTGACTGTGAAAATTAGTTTTATATACAATTTTAATGAAAGGAGTTGCCAGTGTTAGATTTTTGTTGTTCAGAATTTGATGAAATTTTATCCATGAATTACAATGAAAAAATGATGCAGAATCATGCTAACATTTTGTTAACAAAATGAAAAGGAAATTGACAAAGGACAAAAACAAGTTTTAACAAAACTTCTAAGTTACATAAGATAATTAAAAAATTCCTTGGGGACAATATTTATACTAATGAACGATAATTAAAAATACAAAAGAGAAATGATTTGCTCAACTCTTTTAAATAGAAAAATGTTTTTAAAATTTTGATCAAGAATTCAAGATTATTACCCCTCGAGCACCAAACTTATGATTAGGGATTCAATAATCTATCGAGTATATCTTTCATTTACGAAGTTGAAAAGTTGGACTTCCTCAACTTTTCCACAAAGAAAATTTGTTTTGAAATATTTGATCAAGAATTCGGTATCATTGCCCCTTGGTTACCAAACTTTTTAATAGTGTTATAAAAAGATATTGAGTATATCTTACATATAATGACTTGAAAAATTTGGTAACCGAGGGGCAATGATACCGAATACTTGATCAAATTTTTTAAAACAAATTTTCTAGGTTGAAAAATGAGCAAAACAATTCTTTTTTGTATTTCGAAATACCATTTATTAGTATAAATATTTTCACGAAGAAATCTTTTAATTATCTCATGTAACTTAGAAGTTTAGTTGAAACTTGTTTTTGTCCTTGGTCAATTTGATTATAATTTGTTCAACAAAATTTTTGCATAAATCTTGATAATTTTTTCATTGTTATTCATGGATATTTCATCAAATTCTGAACGAAAAAATTCTGACAAATCCTTTACAAAGATCATATTTTCAAATATAATTGAAATATTTTATTTTTTTCAGAACCTAATCATTAATGAAATTTCAGAAATAATTATTAAGTAATAAATATTTTTAATTATTATTTAATACAAAAATAAATATTAGTTTTCTTTCAGAAACTTCTCCAACGACTGGATTATATGACTGCGAGCTACGACTAACCCGTGCGGATCGTTGTGTGCATCGGACCTCATGTCTGCGCAATGAGCCGTTCCGTTGATTAGTATAGCCGTTGAGTCTGTATTCAAATCCTTAAATACTCACAACGCATGCCAGGGATCTATCGAACCGTTAGGAAAGACAACTTTGCCTGTGATAAGCATTTCAAACTCAATGGCACTGAGACTCTCCGGTGTGAAGATGGTAAATGGTCTGGGTCAGCTCCTACATGCATAAGTAAGCTCAAACATAAAGCCTTTAACTGGGTTCATTTTGAAAGTGGATGAATTTTATTTTGAAAAATGCTAAAATTAGATTCACATTATAATTCAGGTGTATAATTATTCTACCCTGGTGCAACAATTAAGCAAAAATCACCCGAACAATATTGGATGGATTTAAATAATTTTTAAAAATTTCTATTTCTATAAATTTTATTGAAACGATTGAAATAAAAGCATAATTGCATTGTAATGACTGAAAAGTTTATTTTTATTAATATATAAATACACATGTGAATGTGCAAGGGAGGGGAGTAGACAAAATACACAGTGGATCAATTTAGATAAGATGTAAGATATTAATTATGAGTAATAAAATCCAAAATGATTGAGGGGTACTAGAAATGAGTTTCAAGCTATACTAGTATGTGAATTATGATCACATCATTGGTTCCATTCACTTAAGATATACTAATTTTCTTACAGTTTGTCAACACTTAGTAAACTATTGTTTCTCATGTCATCAATACTCTACCCGTCAGTTCTGTCAGTTTACAGCCATGCAAAGAATGGTCTGATGGACATAAATGCATCTGGAGCCTGAGCCTGATGAGATAATTTATTGAAAATTCGTATTTTTGTAGAGCACCTTGTAAAGAAATTTGTTACTGGACGATTTTCTACTAGCGCTCCACTGAGGACCAGTTTGAAGAGCTAGACCCAGACAACTACCTGGATATCATTCCACAAAACTTGGACTTCAGTATTAATATTGATATCAGACAATAAAACAGTTGAAGTGTTTATTGATTTAAATAACATTGAATAGAATAGTTTATCCTCCATTATATGGGGCTAATCGAAAATTTACCTTAAAATAACTTCAATCATTTATGATTATCACCAAGGTTACTTCCAATGAGCTTACTGTACATTGCAATCTTGTTATACATGACACACATTTTCTTAACAAGGCCTTTTTTCTTGCAGGATTAGTGAACATTCATCCCTCGATCTCTGACATTAGTTTAAGGAGTCTGTTGTACTATATTAAATGTAGACTGAGTAGTGGGATCGACCCCAGATTGAGTCAGCTCTTTCTTTCTTCAGAAAAACAGAGGGCACTGGTAGGGCCAAGATTGTCCGCAGGCTGTCAGGCCCAGGGCCGAAAAATTCAGGTGTGTGTGTTAACCACAAGTTCGCATACAGGGATTTCAGGTGTATCCTGTTAAAACTATGACACTTCCAGCTATCTTAACAATAAGTGATGTAGTGGCTGCATGGCTGGGTTGGCCACGCTGAACTGGTAAAAGCATCCAAGCAGGAAGAGAGCTCAGGAGAAATCGAATGTCAAGTGTACACAAATAATTCTGAATATAAATGTTTTGGTTGTTCTCAATCCAAACTTTCATATAGCCGGTGACATTTGTCATCTTTCTCCAAAATATACATTACTCGAATTACTTTCTCTTTCTGTAAACTCACGATTTTGTCTGAAATTAACTATCATATTAATGATAAGAATTAGGATAATTGTTGAATCGCAAAGGATAGTTTCTGTAAATTGTCATAGGTGAACTAATAATTCTATTTATCGGAGAAACTTATAAAATAGTAAGCTTAATGAACCTTTTAATTAAAAAGTAAAAAATTTCCTTATGGCACATCAGTTTCATTGCATAAATAACCTCTATTATGATATTTGTATACAGCTTTGAATCCACCTGTACCAATCGCAATCAATTCCTTGATTATCATAGCTTGCCGAATCCATTCTCAAACTTGCCATTGTATCGATATAC
Organism: Eueremaeus valkanovi; assembly: GCA_034693305.1. Taxonomy (NCBI): domain Eukaryota; kingdom Metazoa; phylum Arthropoda; class Arachnida; order Sarcoptiformes; family Eremaeidae; genus Eueremaeus; species Eueremaeus valkanovi. The sequence continues at coordinate 7,552 of JAQIWA010002306.1, forward strand.
TCACTTATCGAGTTGTTCCAAAATAAATTGAAATGAAAAATGCATTTGTATCTCCTAAATTATCTTTATTTCAAATATAGTGAATCAGAGAAAGTCAGGTTTAAGTTAGTGCTAATTTAATATTCAATTTCGATAGTGACTGAATGGCCACCCGGGCCCCCTCGGGCCACACGGGCCACCTGGGCTACCCGTGCCACCCGAGCATGAGTGCTATTTCTAAAACAAAATTTTCAGAAAAATTTTATCCAAGATTATCAAGCAAGTCCTACAAAGTGAATTGATTTGCCTGCAATTTTCATTCAAATGAATATGGTGATCCTTGAATCACCATGCTAAATCACTAAATATTAGACCTAGTTCAAGATCACTTGGTGAACTTTTTAATCAATAATACACTCACGATCAAAACCCGCTGACACACTCAAATGAAGCTGGAGCCAAACCTGATGAGAAAATTCATTGAAAATTTTTATTTTTATAAAGCAACTAGCAAAAAGATTTTTCTCCGCTGCGAGTTTTTACTGGTGCAGCACCGGTAGCAAGGAACTAGCACTGCTTCCATAGCAGACCACTAGTGTTATATGAAATTTCAGCAATTCAAAATGTTCCTTGTTGAAACTCATCGACATCATCTATCAGGATTTTTTCAAAAACCGTATCGTTTTTGTACAGGATTACTTTTTATTCGTAAAATGACAATTCATCAGGGTCTAGAGCAAAAACCACATGGGATAAATAAACTCTGAGCAATGAAAAATAATCAGAATAAAGCATACTTTAAACATAATTCTGGATATCATCTTGATGTTACTGACATTTGTTTAAATGGGATAAATTGAATTTTCAATAGGAATTATAGAAATACATAGTGCACAGCAATAATTGATATTCATTTCAAATTTATTGCAGAAAAGTATTCATATGCGAGCTGTGCAAATACCAGTAACATCAAAGTGATATCCAGAATTATGATTAAAAAAATGTTTTATTCTGATTATTTTTCATTGCTCAGAGTTCATTTATCCCATGTGGTTTTTGCTCTAAACCCTGATGAATTATGTCATTTTACAAATATAAAGTAATCCTGTACAAAAACGCAACGGTTTTTGTAAAAATCCTGATAGATGATGTCGATGATTTTCAACAAAGAACATTTTGAATTGCTGAAATATTATATAACTCTATTGGTTTTTGCTATGGAAAAAGTTCTAGTTCCTTGATACCGGTGCTGCACCAGTAAAAACTCGCCGCGAAGAAAAATCTTTTTATTAGTTGCTTTATAAAAAGAGAAATTTTCAATAAATTTTCTCATGAGGTTTAGGCTCCAGCTTCATTTGAGTGTGTCAGGGGGTTTTGCTCGTAAGTGTAGTTATGCATAATCATTGAAAAAATTTTAATCTACCTTGCATATATCAAAATTAACATGCAATTCAATCTCACAATTTTCTTCATTAACATAAGAAATTATAAAATTCTTGACTTCATTTAATTTTATAAATTCGAAAAAAAAATTCTAATGCTATTTCAATGAAGAAATTTTGCTTTAGAAATAGAACCCTGTTCAATATGAGCTACAGATGCCTTTGATCTGTGGCACGGGGTGGCCCGGGGTGGCACAGGTGGCCAGGGTAGCCCAGGGTGGCCCGGGGTAACCCGGGATGGTCCGATTGGCCATTCAGTCACTCCCTTGAATTTCATATATTTCATTGAACTTTCAAAAAGTTGAGTCATGAACGGGTTCAATTTGTTAATTTTGTTCTGTGTTCCTTTGCATTTCCACAAACAAAAATTGGCCTGCATCAATAAGGAAATAGGTTTTTTCCCACGTTTTAAATATCCAAGGTTTTAACATTATTTATATCATTTTTTGCGGCACATATATTACTATCCAGATCAATAAAGCATAGTAGGCACCAACTATGATATCCTCTGCTGTAAATACAATGAACATTCATGACTCTGAAAATGTAAACAGTGTAATATTACAATTACTTAACACTCGATAGCAAAAATTATCTACGCACCTAGCAAGTCTTTAATCAAAGAAATTCAATCTTTTAAATCAGTCTGTATACTCGATTATGTTCTTGAGCGAACATGTAAGAACCGGAGAAAATACGGACAAAAACTTGTGTTTGCTAATAAATAGGTTGATTAACCTGAGTTGCCAGCGTTAAAAATGATAAAATGCAGACCCGAATATGATTGAGAAATGGTTCAGAAATCTTGAATATTTAAAAATTGACTTCTATTTTATACTCAAAAAATTTCAAAGAATTTTTTATCTTGTAAATCTAACTTTTAAATCTAACTTTAATGGCATCTCCGTCAGCTCTGGCTGGTATTCTTGGGAAAGCCCGTACTAATAAACTATATTTAAAACCGAGGGAGCAGAGAAAAACACGTTTCTTACGTGGGGGGCGAACCCACGATCTCTCTGACTAGTGTAACGCGCTCTATATACTAGCCGATGCTCTACCTCAAAAGTTTAAATAATTCAATTAAATGCTAAGTCTAATTTTAATAGTTTTAAAATGAAGTAAATACCGTATTCCCGCACATAAAACGGCATGCCGGAATAAAGTGAATTGAGTTAGATGCCGGTATATTCGAATTATAACAGCATGCCGGTCTAAACGAGGTAAAAAGTGGACTTTTTTCTGTCTAAAAATTGAAAATATGCAATAAAAAGATGCAATTCCTTTAAATTTCAATCTTATTATCATAAGAATGAGTAAAATTAATATCTATCCAAATATAATACAAATGGCTGATAACAAAACTGGTTCTAATCTCAAGTTTCCTTTATTTTAATATATGAATGACGTTGTGTAATAGATTTTTGAGTGTTTAGTTTAATTATTTTGATATAAAATATGAATTCTGATAATTATCTGAATTGTTTTTGAAGAAATATATTTATTTAATTTTATTTTATACTCATCAAATAACAAATAAATTATGTAAAACAAATATCATTATTCAGTTTATACCGGCATGCCGGAGAGTTGAAAACGTATTTTGACAATTTAACTCATTTCAGTTATACCGGCATGCCGGTTTATGTGCGGGAATACGGTAGTGATGATGAATTTTAAAAAAATAAAATCAAAAATAAAATAATTTTATTGTTATAACTGACATTTTTAAGTTTTTAGATATAAAAATATTCATTTTTTTCATTTCATCGCATATATTCATTTCAAAATTTCATAATAATTTTATTCAATTCTTTTCCATATTTTAATAGCTGTATTTTTAGGTCGAATCTCGCCATGTGTCCAAAATATTTTAAAATCTTGTAATGTTCTTTCATGCTTATTATCAGTTAAATTATTCCACCCAGCCTTAATACTTATCCCACGGCTAAAACAACCTTCCGTTCCTTCTATTCCATTACCTGAAACGTATGTATCGCTGATAATTGATTGATTAGAATTTTGTATTTTTCCGAAAGCTTCAGAACCTGATCCTTCTGCCCTGAAAAATAAACCTGCATACATATAAGTGACATCCATCCAATTAAAAGAAGGCCATATTAGTTTCGGTTCAGATTGATTTGACAGTTGTGTATAGATGAATCCAATTGGTATAAGATTATTTGTCATCTTGTTAATAAGATTTAAATTATTTGCATGGGCTTTATTTATATCATCAAGCTTCTTTTTCATGTTATTATTATTTACTTCAATTGCATAGTTAATTTCTTGTTTAGATTTAGCAGCTTCTGACTTTACAATTTTAAATTCATCCGAGATCAAATCCTTTTGTAATTTCATATCTCTTTCAAGCTGTTGGTGTATATTCCGCATTTGTGTACGCAACACCTCTGTCATTTGTGATACAGTATCTGCATCAACTTCTATGAAGAGATGTCTATCTAGATAATAAGTAATGTTATATTTATATTATAAGAATATTTTTACTTGTATTTCGATAAAGCTTTATATTTTTCATTAAATTATTTTAATGAATAATAAATATAACCATTAGAGAAACCTATTTCACTTACCTACAATTATGAGAAACAATACAATAGATTTTAACATTTTGTCGAACATGTAATTGAATTTTATTCTTAAATTGAATAGCATAAGAATTAGGTTTGAGTTATGTTTTACTTATATACACTAGTATGCACTTTACCTTTGCTCTATAATTAAATCAAGGATAAATAAATTTCTTTCGAAGAGAGTAGATAACAATTTCAAGTATAGCTGATTATATTATTAAGTCGTAAGTACCCGAGATATTTTTTTAGAACATTAAAAATATTTACTCATGATGGCCACATAATTTAAGCATATTTTAATCTTTAATGATTTTCGTTTGAACTTTACTTTTCTAATCTATGAACTATGACTTTTCCAATGCGACTCAATGCATTCTTTCTTTTACTGAAATGCACTTAATGTATATTTCCAGCATTTTCTATCAAATGCGTAATCAAATGTATAATCAGGACTACTGCTTCTATACTATTGGTAACATATCATTTTAAGCCTCATTAGAGAGAACATAACTTTACAGTTATACCCACGTTTCGAAGGCTCTCCTCCAGTGCTCTTATGTAATGTAATACCACATTCACCTATTGTATTTTAAATATCTCTAATTTTTTAAATGAAATATATTATAATCAATCGAGTAAATATTATCGCGTTTTGTGAAATTCTAATGTGACTTGTCTATCTTCTGATAGAGCTCCCTGTAGCTAACCCACAACAGAAATAATGGTCGTCACATTATTATTTGAGATTATTTCATTTGAAATTTATATAAAAACAAACAAACCTTATAATAATTTTCCACAGAATAACAAAACAATTTATATTATGTATTAATAAATGATAAATACAACTTTCATTGCATTTAAACACAATTGTTACAAAATACTTTCGAAATATTTAGAAACAAGGCTTTTAGCAAAATTACGTTAACTCCGCTTTGTAGAATTTTGAGTAATACAGATTTATAGATTCAGTTACCAAAGTTTGTAGACCATTCTCTAGCAATTCTCAGTCATTTCCCAGCATTTTTCAGTCTATCCCGTTGTTAATAAAGTACTGAGCAATTTCCCAGGCTTTCTCAGCTATTTCGTAGCTTTTCTCAGCCATTTCCTAACCTTTCTCAGCCATTTCCCAGCCTTTCTCAACCTATCTCGCTTTTGGTAGAGACTTTCTCAGCAATTTCCCAATCTCGTTGTTTGTAAAGGATTTTCTTAGCAAATTCCTAGCCTGTCCCTAGCTTTGCCTATTGTTAATAAAGGAGTTCTCCCATTCCTTCTCTTTCTCCCTTCTCTGAGGGGAGGGGGTCAAAAACCGTAAGTATATATCCCTCCTCCTACGGAAGCGAAGTTAAAAATATCTCATCAATGTTTCATTGACACCAGCAGTACAGTAACTTTTTTCGTATATATCGATCATTTATAAGATTTTAATATAAACCTATTGCAAAAACTAAATTACAGAAAGCATAAACCTATTCAATTATCAAGTATACAGGCTAAAACGCTATTATAATAAATATGACCGGAAGTAATGTAAACTGCCCTCCAACTACCCATTAGTGGTCAGTTTTTATGTTTAAATATGCTAATTTTCAAGTATATAGGCTAAAACACCATTATAATAAATATAATCGGAAGTGATGTAAACCGGTGGTCAGTTTTAAAGATTGAATATGATATTTTGCGAATAAACTGACTAAAATTTAATTATGGTGAATATGACCGAAAGTGATTCCGGAAGTAGGAGGAGTAACTTGACTGTTGTCATACTACTTTTAGTGGACTCAGAAATTGATTAAAAGTATTAAAATCTTCTTATAGAAAATGACTATCTATTAGGTATTAATATAAATTTTTCTACGTCATATTCTTAAAAACCTAGGTAATGTGTTTAGTCAGATTTGTTACATTTTCACTGTATTAATTTATTTTGTGTAAATATGTGAAATTGTAAAAGCATTTATTTTTAAAATTTGGATTAAATTGTGCAGATCAGTCATTTGACTAGCGCATATTTGCTCGTAAGCCCAACTCATCAATGATTGGCCGAACACTTCTCTTATAAACAGTATTTATAAATAAGCTTAAACTCAATTATCTAAATTATTTATGATAAAAAATAGATACTGTATATAAATTAAGACTTACCTATCACAAAGTTATCTAACTAGCACTTAATTGATCATAAAATTTAATTGTAATTAAAACTAATTGTGATTCAGATGCCTGAGAGCTATAACTACTAATATACGGCTCTAAGCCTAGTCTCAGCACTAAAACCAATGTATCGATA
>JAQIWA010002307.1:0-13846 GCA_034693305.1 Eueremaeus valkanovi
AAATAATTTTATTTCTGTAATAATATTCACTGATAATGTCGCTTAAGTTCAATTATGAGGGAAAGGTAGTACTGATTACAGGTTCCAGTTCAGGAATTGGTGCCGAAACGGCGGTACAGTTCTCAAAAGCAGGCGCTTATGTTGTGGTCACAGGTCTCGACAGAGCGGGTGTGACTGATATCTCCAAACAATGCTTAAAAGTCTCAACGAATCGGTCGAAAGCACTGGAATTTGTTGCAGATTTGAGCGATGAGTATGAGTGCAAACGACTCATCGATTTAACGATCACTACATTTGGTAAACTCGATATTCTGGTCAATTGCGCCGGAATTATGTGCAGTACCAATATAGATGACCCGGAATATCAAAAGACAACTAAACGGGTTTTCGACACAAATTACAATTTAATCGTAAATTTAACTCAGCTTTCGGTCAAATATTTAGAGAAAACAAATGGGAATATAATTATTATATCGAGTGTTGCGAGTGAACAGACGGTACGTATAATATGTCTACACAATAATATGATTGACTTTTTTATCATTCAAATGTTAAATAAATCATATTTTGCTCAAGTTGAATTTGTTCATTTTGACTTGTTTATCATACTGAACAAATTCAACTTGAGCAAAATATGACTTATACAACATTTCGATTGACTTTGATTGAAATTAACTGATCGATTGACTCCACTCAGTCTCCATCTATTTCGCCCTATTCTGCCTTCAAATCGGCACTCAATATGTTCACGAAGTGTATGGCTGTTGAATTGGGCACAAAAGGAATTCGTGTCAACGCAATTCTGTTAGTTATCAACGTCATTATTTGAATACTGTTCATCTCAAATCAAGCATCAATTAATGTTCTAATTTGTCCATGTATCATATTAGTCCGGGTGCTATAAAGACGAAGCTTGCAATAAATTTCGGCGCAACTAAAGATGAATCGGATGCTGTGTTCGATAGAGGGGGTAAAATGACAGTCATAGGCCGATATGGAGTTCCAATTGACATTGCTGCTGCTATTCTGTTCTTGTCTTCTGAAAAAGCTTCATTCGTCACTGGTACAAACCTTATTGTTGATGGCGGTCACCTTGCTAATAATGGCAGCATAAAAGAAATTTTGAAATAAAAAGAATTTTATTTATAAATAACTTAATTTTTATGACAACTCATAGAAAACATTTATAGAGTTCATTCACAAATTTATGATAATTTTCGAATCTTGAACAAGAAAATAAAACCAAGTTAAACAGCTGAATTCTCATCACAACTGAAATGAGAAGGCTATACATGTGGATCGGGATTCTCATGACAAGTGAAATGAGAGGGACATGATATTTAAAGCAATTAGAATCAGGATCATATCGAGCCATCTCTATTAATGCTTGGTAATTTCCGCCAACAATAGGTCCTATATTGCGTACAAAAACTTTAACAGTCTCTCTCTAGGTCGAACTTTCCTCGATCACATTCATGAGTTCTTGTACTTTATGTTCATATTTCACATTCTCTTTGACAGTCCATTCCATTGCCCTTTCAATTGACTCGCAATTGTTGAGCGCATACACAGCCACGACATTCAACATAGGGTTCGGAATATTCCTTTTCGAAAGAGTACAGAAAATAGGGAGTGACTGAATGGCCTCCCGGGCCTCCCTTTGCATCCTACTGTCCATACTGACCCTATCGACCCTTTTATGACACGAACTGATTCCTACTGACCCCGACTCACCTATACTGACCCCTAATGACTCAATGACCCTAACTGACCTCTACTGTCCTAACTTCTTTTTTTGCCTCCCTTTGCCTTACTTTGCATTACAGAAAGGATAAAGTAGAGGTCAGTTAGGGTCAGTAAGAGTCATTAGGTGTCAGTATAGGTCAGTGGGGATCAGTAGGCATCAGTTTGGGTTATAAAAGGGTCAGTATGGACAGTAGGAGGCAAAGGGAAGCCCGGGAGGCCCAAGGGAGGCCCGGGAGGCCCGGGAGGCCATTCAGTCACTCCCGTCTCTTGGAATTTCAACCAGTAAGTATCTTATTGAAATTAGCAAGTTTAATTTTGAAATTATGAAATTTTTAACATTAAATTTCTTCTAGCTAAGAAACCAGCCTTGCCGGAAGATTGTCCAGGCTTATGTGAATGTCCTGAACTGATACCAAGTTACTGCGAAGCCGACGCCACTTTGCAGGATAGGGTGGCCAACATAGTGGACGAGGCGTATAACAGCGGCATTCCCGAAGAAGATGCTTGTGCTATAGGACAACACGTGAGAACTGAGCTGCAAAGAAAATACCCTAGCACCAAATGGATTGTATTGGTCGGAAGCGATAACCTGTTTACGTCGAGAATCAATTACGACAGCAAGCATAATTACAAGACAGGCAAATATCTTCGCTTCAACTATTTGGGCAAGCACGATTTTGAAATATTTGAGGCTGTTCGTAATATTAAACCACCTACCATTAAACCTGATTCAAGCTCAACTCAAAACGGTAATATTAACTTTTTCATTGTATTTATACTAGGTAAGCTAAAATGTAGCGCGTATTAATGTAGTATAGAATATACAATTGCAGACATCTCAACAGTTGCACTCTTGAATTGCGCGCTCAAAATAAACATTAAAATCCATATATAATTTGAACGCGCAATTCAAAAGTGCAAATATTGAGATGTCGAGATATGTACATAGATATGCCCTATTTTTGGAGTCACTCTGTAGTTGAAACTAATTATGTAATGAAAGTTCATTTAGTACAATTTATAATTTATGATGGTAATTTTTAATATTATTCATCTTGTTATTTTATAGCTTCAAAAAACAATATATCACATTTCTATCTGCCAAGTAATATGATCAAGACAGATATGACAGACGATTTGGAAGAAATATTCAAGCGAAGAATTAACGATGCATTCGATCAATCCAGCGGTATTTATAAGACGGCCACACAGCTCATGAACGATAGTATCAAGAATGTTTGCCAAGCTGAATTCATCTACATTGTCGGTCGCTATGTAATTCTGTCCGATAGCAGTAAGTTCTGCGCCATAGCTGATAGATATCCCGGGACTACGTTTGAGGCAGTTTTTCGAAAATCGGGCAGTAGTGTCAAGGCTCATCAGGTCGTCATATTCGGTCCAGAATAATTTTTGTGTTTGATTCTACTCTATTATCAAGAACAATTTGGAATTAATTATTAAAACGTTGTTCTTTTGAATTATTCAAATAAAGATTTATATTGAGCAAGTTTAAATTTTTATTCATATTACACAATAAAGTAAAAACTGAGTCTAGAAAGCGAATTACGTATAGTGCTTGTCATCTCAACATTTGCACTTTTGAATTGTGCTCTCAAAATTTACATGAATATTAATGCGTTTTGAGCGAACACTTTTAGAGTGCAACTATTAAGATGTCAAGCACTGTATGTATTAGTGTGGTGTCAATCAAACAATTGAGTGGAGATTGATCATTAAATCAATTAATCAATAAAGCTTTTGATTACAGCTTAAATACGGGATCGACTGAAACGCATACCGCATACCATTTTCTCCGAAACGGTATGCGGTTTTATTCGGCAACTGCATGAACCGCATATCCGCCTATGAAACGTTATGCGCCGGAGGACTGTTAAAAAAATCTTGTATCGAAATTTTTTTTGAGCCTGATGGAATATTTTGATTATTTTTCCACCAAAAGTTGTCAAGATAAAAAATACTTATTCAAGGACAATTTTATCGACTCATGGAGAATATGCGGAATTAATCTAGACAACTTTTGGTCGAAAAAGAATCAAAATATTCCATCAGGCTAAAAAAAATTTAGAACAAAGATTTTTTTTAACAGTCTGTCGGCGCATACCGTTTCATAGGCGGGTATGCGGTTCATGCAGTTGCCGACTATAACCGCATACCGTTTCGGAGAAAATGGTATGCGGTATGCGTTTCAGTCGATCCCCTTAAATACTGTTTCCGCCTACATATCGAGGTAGCATTAATATAATCTTAATGTCGCCAATTGTTTTAATAAATAAAGAGAAGACAGGAAGTGATTTGGATTGAACAAGAAGAGACCCGATTAAATTTTATCTTTATTTTCACAAGCTAGTCTAGATAGCTTCCAGTTCTCACACTAAAATTCAGGGTTTTACGCGAAGAAATTTCAGTTATTATTGAAATTGAATTTTATTCATCTATTTAGTTTAATTTGAAAATTATAGTCAATTATAGATAAAATAAAATTTATAAAAGTTAATGAAAATCAAAGTAAACTATTTTTTATTTGAAAATATTCTAAATACTTATACTTATAATAAGTTTACTTAACTTTTATAAATTAATATAAGATAAAATATTTGTTACATAAGTATTTGCCTTATAGTAAAGTAAGAGATAACAGGTAATCCTTCATGTTAACACCAGGCTTATAAATATTTTACACTAAATGAGTTGATAATTGTTATAGAAATAAAAGATAAATCAATAGAAATAATACTTTTCTCTTAAGAAAATAAAAGGTTTTTAGAAAATATGTTTAATAAATAAGAATTGGTTTTAGAATAAAAATGTCTGATATTTTAAATAAGTTTAAAATATGTGAATATATTCCGCAAAATATTAAAAATGAAATAAAACTGTTCTATGTATTCAGACATTACAAAGACAATGAATTTGATAATAATTTACTGTTTGTTACAAACGATGATGAAGTCTACGGTTTGGGTGACATAACATACGGATTGCTCGGATCAGGACATAATGGAGTACATGAGATAACAGAGTTAAGTAAGAAGAACATTGAACAGTTTTTCATTGGAAATGGATTTGTGCTGGCTCTGACTAAGAACAAGGATGTCTACAATTGGGGAGTGAATGAGCTTGCACAATTAGGGCGTGGCTTCACAAGTAATCGCAATGAGGTTTTGAAGCCAGAAATAATGCAAGATTTCATTAATAAAAGTGTATCAATAGACCAGGTCAGTTGTGGCTATAGCCATTGCCTTGCTCTAACCTCAAATGGTGTGGTTTACGGATGGGGTCATAATTTTTATGGCCAACTTGGCTGCGGAGATGAGAGGACAATAAAATCGCCAAAGAATTTAAACCATAATTTTGAGGACCAAATAAAAAGGATTTATTGCTATAATAATCACACATTTGCTATACTAACGAACGGCAATGTTTACAGTTGGGGTCAAAATAATTATTGTCAGCTTGGTTATGAACTGAAAGATACTGACAAACAGCTTAAACCTAATTTAGTAGATATCAAGAATATTCTTATGATTCGCTGCAATCAATACAATACGTATTTTCTGACTAAAGACAGATTACTCTATTTTTGCGGTCAATTAAAGAGCAAGGATCTACAGAAAACTCCTGTACAAATTGACCTTGATATTAAAATCGATGACATACAATCCATAATGAACTTGGTAGAAGCAAGTCATTATATAACTGCTTTTGGACAACAAAGAATACTAAAATTTAACAAGGATAATTATGAAAAATCATGTTATAATAATATAATTGATTATTATTCGAAAGAACACGGAATCACTTATAAGACATTAAGTATTATTAAAATCAAGTCAAAATCGTTTAAACCCTCTTTAAATGAGCTTACTTCTATTGAGGCCTCTTATCAAGGTGATAAAATCTTGTTCATGATTGATACATTCATTGCAAATGATTCCTATAATTTTACACTGATCAATTTTACCTAGCTGATAATTCTTTCTCAAAATGGAAATCTTCGGTGAATTATAAGAATAATGAAAAGCAAACTATTGAGACGTTATCTGATCAACGCAAAATCAGGTATGAATTTATTTTACTTATGAATCAAGGATTAACTAATTAGGCAACCATTTTGTAAACGAGGATAAATAGTTTCATTGTATCTCTAGGTACTATTTGATTGTTTATAAATTAAGCAGATATTGACCCGCAAGTCTAGTTATTGGGGGACCTATTTGATCATGATTCACTTTAAGCTTTTCCTGTTCCAATTAAAATACAAATCGAACTAGGCAAGATAAAAAAATATTGAAAGGGGAAAAAAATTCAACTTCTTTATTCTTCAAAGTTTCATAGTATCAAGTAACATTGTTGGTAATAACCACAGTCTCCATAACAGGGCGGTAAAAAGTGCATATCAGACTTGTGGGATCAATGCAAATACAGGGTAGTTGACACAACAACTCAATAGTAAGCAGGGTTAACGTTCAAATGCAGTTCAAAGATGTGCTGTAAAAGCACTGTTTGAACTGAAACTTTCCATTTGAAAGCGCATACTTGAACTTTAACCGGCTAACTTTGAGTTGTTGTGTCAACTCTTCTGTGTTTCCATTGATCGCACCAGACTCATATGCACCCCCTTCCGCCCTGTTATGGAAACTGTGGTAATAACGTTCAATTTTCAAAATCACTGAAATTCAATTCAAGCAGGAAGAAAATGCCAACCAAATCTAATTTAGGAATATTCTGGGACATTGAGTTCTGTCCGGCTTCTCTCTCTAAATCGCCTTCAAGCGCTACGAAAATGTAGGGATATATGGCTCTCAGCAACTTTTCCCATACCTGACACGCACGCCAGCAGGCCGAACAATAGCCGCACAAACGGCTTTCACTTTGGTACCTCTCTTTAAACCGCATCCCACTTTTATTGTTGACGCTTATATTTCGCTTCGAAGCTCCGGCCTGATGAACGGTAACATATAGCGTAGCCACAACAAGCACACACACACACAAACACACACTCACATAGTCAAATGGTTTGGTTTTAAATAGAGTTTATTGATATGAACACTTCAACATTAAGTACAGAATGAGCGCAATAATGCATTCTTAATAGGTTAGAGTTATTTCATTTTCTTCTCCTTTTCACAGCGCCTTATGAAGTGAGCGTTTAAGAAAACACCGCAACTTATGAAGTTGCTTTACAAAAGGGAAGGGGTGAACCTCGCATACCTTACATTATCACACTATAAATACGGTTAAAAATAATTCTGATCTATTAATAGAACAACCTAGCACGAGTATTGCTGAAATAGATCAAGGACAAACCGTTGAAGAGTTTGCGCTGATTTTCAAGGAGAAACAAAATTTAATTGAATTCAAAAATTCATTTGTCTCGAAAATATAATCCAACGGCAATTACTTTTCGGGAATATAATGAATGAACCACTGTTTCAAATGGTTCAATACATAATACATAAGATCAAAATGTGAGGATGAAATGCACTGACACATGACAGTCTCTATTGCTAAAAATCACACCTGATTACATTCAAAATATTTAATGTCTATGTGAAGTGTGTATTCACATATAGACAGTAGAAAGAGAATTCACCGAGAACTATTTGTCCTGGAAATTTATAAACCTGCTTGCATCATGTTCAAAGATATATTTTTGTATACAGTTATATTACACCTTGTACAGTTATAAACCTTGAGAGTAAGAATTTATATCAATAAAAATCAAATTATACCCTCAATGAACTTTCATCGATTTCTCTATTGAGGATAGTGGAGGCATAATCACCATATCTATAGAAGGTGGTGATAAAAATTTTAATTATTAATTTATTAATTACAAAAAAATAAATTTATTTAAAATCAATTGAATTTCAGATTTAATTTTTAAAATATTATTTTTGTCAACACTTTTCTTTGTTCATCATTAACTTTCCAAATAAAAAGTTGTAAAAAAATTTATTTTCATATTCTTGTAGTTTATTCAAAATTTGTTCATAATCTGGATTATTTCGCACAGTGCCAATGTCAATTTTAAGTTCATTCATAGATGAAATGACTTCATGAATATCCGGTCTTCTATTCCATTCCCTATAGCCCCCTGATACAATCATGCTATTCACAATTTTTTCAACTTCACAGTAATTTGCTCTTAGATCCTCCAGATCCTTGTATTTTTCAAAATTATTATATCTACAATATTGAAAAAATCAAATTAATAAAAATATTTAGATTTTTTAATGTTAGAAAATTTCTTACTAATGTCAAGCAAAATTTTATATTTAACTTGCTTACGATAATTAGTAAATTTGAACATGTTCGGCCAAATTATTAACTATACAAAGCTTCTGAATTTTTAAAATTCAAGAGAATGATTGTGAAAAATAAAAAAATATCTTGAACAGCCTAAAATTAAACTTATGTTTAGCGAATCTGAAGCTATACAAAACAAAACTTAACTTTACGTACATATAGTTATCCAGTTCGTACAAATATTGTGCAATACGTCCTAAACTGTAAATATCAACTTTTATATTGTAGTGCGGACCTAGTTCGACATCATTTGGTTTATATCCTTCAGTTCCAACATCCATAGTATGACCTTCTTTATTATTACATAGAAACTTGGCTAAACCAAAGTCACATAATTTCAATCTGTTGTCATATGAAACCAATATATTATGTGGTTTGAGGTCTCTGTGAGCAATTGGTTCCGGAAGTGAATGCAAATACTGAACGCATTCAAGCACTTCATTGAATAGCTCTGAGGTTAGGAAGTACTCGATCGGACACATTGGGCGCTCGAATGCTTCTTTTTTAGCTTGATACTTTTCGGAAGCTGTAGTTCTACCAAATAGTTTGGGCTTCAATTCAATGATATTTTGCAAACTACAGGAACACAATTCCGTTTGAATATAAAAATAAAAATTGTCTTTGAAAGAGGTATTATATTGGACGACATGCTCGTTCTTCAGCTTTGCTAGGGTTTTTATTTCAGAGCAAACATGGCCTAGATCTTTATTTCTTAAGTCTGAAATATTTTTTTTATAAATAATAATTTTTCCTTTGGAAAATCAAAAATAGGTTTACCTTCGATTTTAATCTTCTTGATTGCATAATATTGATGATCCATTTTATGTTTTACCTTAAAAACTTCACTGAAGCCACCTTCACCAATCTGCTTTATTTCGTCAAAGTTTTCTCTATAAAAGTTGCTAGAACATTCAGCTGAAATTAAATATAAATAACTTAACTTTTGAATATTATAATTAAATATAACATTTACAATCTTTCAAGGTTCCTTTAGTCTTTTGTGGATTTTTATTTTTTCTTCCCCCTGCAATAATAAAGAAGCCAGATTAAGCTATCATAAATTCAACATGACAATTTGATTTTACTTGAATTTTCAGTACTTTTCACTTTTTGAGCCATTAATTCCTTGTAATTTATTGTCTCACAAGTGATTTTGAATTTACGCAAATAATAGTCAAAAAAGTTATTATATTTTGTTTCTTCAATTGAATTGTTTGAAACAATATAAATCTTGTTATTGCACTGAGCAGTGCAATGACCTATTTTTGTTACAGTTTGTATTTCCATGTAAGATTGCATGTGGTCAAATTCATAGTTCATCTGATTGATTTTAACAGGAATCATTTGAATATTTTGCCTATTGTTCTCGAAATATTTGCCGCAAAAATAAATTATGCCCTTGTTATCCAAAAAATATGTGGCATATGGATTTGAGCGTATTAGTTTTATTTTACTTATTCCAGATAATAAGGTGGGTTTTTTAACCAATGTGTCATCTCCAGTTTGATGACCCAACATAAAGTCATAATTATTTCCCCAACTGTATACTAAGCCATCTGTTGTTATAGCAAACGAATGGTAATTATGACAATAAATTGAATTTATTTTCAGCACTTCTTTGGGAATCAACAATTTAGGAGTACTGGTCATTTGGTAGCCCTCAAGTTCGCTCCCCATTTGCCCAAATCCATTATCACCCCATCCGTAGACGAGTCCGTCTGAAGAGAGGGCCAAACAGTGACTATTACCACAACTTATTTGAATGACAGGAATTTCATCGAAGAATGAAATCTTATGCGGCTCAAATACTGAGTTGTTAACTGTTGGTTTCGGTCGACCTAACTGTCCCCATATATTCGTTCCCCATCCGTACACATTGTTTGTTGAGCTGAGAGCTATAACAAAGCCTTTTCCGATAGAAAATTCCTTTATTTCTTGTCCACGTAATTTTTCGATTTCCATTGGTACATGAACAGCATTTTTATGTCCAAGGCCAAGACTGCCATGAGTGTTAGTACCCATGCCATAAACTTTATCATCTTGTGTTATGTATAAAATTGATTCAAATTTAGCAAATGGATGCTCACTGAACACATGAATAAAGTCAATCCGTAGTGTTTGAGAAAATATATTAAAAAGCATTAAATTATTTGATTCCATCGCCATTTTGTTTGAGCTTAAAAAAATTATTAATGCTTGTTGAAATAATATTTCTATTAATATTTTTTTCTAAGAAATTAATCTTCAATAGAATGAGGTGTACTTTATTTTATCTTGAATGATGTAAATGTCATTTCCATAGCAATTGTAATAATTTAATAAGGATTAGCAAGGGAGTTATTTATATAACAACTCATTGATATTAAAAATTTTATTAAATAAAATATATGTAAACATAATTAAAAAATTTAATTTCAATTTTTAGCTAGATGGTTTTTCTTGATTGATTAAAACACTATTTTTAAAGTTTAAAACGTAAAGATCCTTGATGATCTCTGATTTATAAACGTTTCATTATAATCAAAATGCAAGTCATGAGACTTACATTTTAATTCCAAAGTTTAGTGAACAGGGGTGGCCAGACATGTTCGGGTCAGGGGGTGTCAGACTTAATTTTGGTCAAAAGGGGTACAATTAATCGAATTGTTTCAGCCAAAAGTGCCCCATTTTCTAGTTTTTCCCATAAATCCTGCTCCGAGATAGGGGTATGGGGTACTTTAAACAAATTCCAGCGGGGTCGACACCCATGAAGTCCCCACTGGACAGGCCTGTTTATTAATAGTAATCACTGTCATTCCATTCGATGGTAATATTTAATAAAAAGTAGTTATGATATGGATAACCAAGCTCATTTTAATTATCAACTTATATTATATTTTCAGACAATAAGGTATCAAAATTTAATGGCGTCATAAGAGACTTAAATTTTGTGGATAAAAAATGACAATAATATTTAAATCAGTTTTTACCGTAAATTTATAGCCGGTTTAATTTAACACATTTACTTTAATTAAAAAATCAAAATAGAAATTGACATAATTTTAAAGCTCAATTAATTTAGCATCATTTTTAAATCAACATTATTAATGATTAATCTTTTTATATGATGGTCCCTGGCTATCCCTATTCTTATCTAGTTACTATTAGAAATCATGATACATTTTTATTGTTATTCAATGCGTTTCACAGTTTGCAATAACATATAAGTTACAGAACTTATAAACCTTTTATTTACGAATACTTTTCATACAAAATGTCTGAATATTTTAATTACTTTAAAATATGTGACAAAATTTCGGAAGAAGTTAAAAATGAAATAAAAGTATTTCATGTTTTTGAAGACGTGTACAGAAATAAAAATATAATATTTATAACAAATGATAATAATGTCTATGGATTGGGAGGCAATTCATGCGGTGTCCTTGGATTGGGTCATAACTATATTGTGAACGAACCACAACTCATACCTGAATTGTGTAATAAAAATATTATATATTTTACAAATGGATGTGACTTTGTATTGGCTTTGACTCATACAAATGAAGTCTTCAGTTGGGGCGAAAATCAAATTGGTCAGTTGGCAAGAGAAAATATAATTGACAAAGGGCCATATTTCAAACCTGGAATAATAGCGCATTTTTCTGAAAAAGCAATAAAACAAATAAAATGTGGTTCATATCATTCGATGGCACTGACAGAGGATGGAGAGGTATTTGGATGGGGCGATAATTCCAATGGTCAAATAGGAACTGGAGATGAACATGATCAAATAAAAGTACCAGTAATGTTGGCAACCGAAAAAGAATATAAGTTCAAAATCATTGAATGCGGTTCTTTCAATTCATTTGCAATTACAAGAGATGGCAGGCCTTTAAGTTGGGGTATGAATGAGAATTATGTTCTGGGCAATAGTTCGCAACCGATTGAATATAAGCCGAAATTAATTGATTTGAGAGATATCGAGAGAATTTGCATAACTAATACTAACAGTTATTTCATGAATAGCGAAGGA
Source organism: Eueremaeus valkanovi (assembly GCA_034693305.1). NCBI lineage: Eukaryota > Metazoa > Arthropoda > Arachnida > Sarcoptiformes > Eremaeidae > Eueremaeus > Eueremaeus valkanovi. The sequence goes on from JAQIWA010002307.1 coordinate 12,089, forward strand.
TTTATCTATTTCTGCGGAATATTTGGAGAAAAATATGAAACAAAACCGAAAAGAATTAATAAAAAATTCAATGATTTAATAGAATTGAATGGACTTTCTGACCAGAATTACAGTGCATTCGCTGTAACAGAATTGAAAAAGTATTATATATTGAATGAGAATGAGTTCAATGAACTCAATTGCGATGATATTCATGAATTTTTTGCGGAGACCTTGCAAATAACATATCAAACAATATATGTTAATTCGTTGCATGAATTCAATGCTTTCGTTCAAATGAATAAGACGTCGGAAAAACTCCAAATTAAGTATGCATTTTATTCACTCCTTGACAAATCTATAATTATCACTTCTCAAGGATATGGTTATTAAAATTCTCTATAAATGTTTTAGAACAATTTTTAGGGAGTAAACTCCCTTATGTTCTTGAGAAGGTGTATGTCTGTCTGTCTGTCTGTTTGTCTGTCCGTCCGTCCACCATTGTTGTAAAATTTTAAAAATTTTGAAAGTGATGCTCATTTTTAGATTTTCAATATTTTCAAAATTTTGAAAGTTATACATACACTATATTACAACCCTAAGTACTGTCGTTTAAAGTTAAATAACTTTTGACTGGGTAATTCGATTTTCAATCTGTTTTCACCAATTTGTAGCCTGATAATTAGCATTTTGAAAAATATGCTGAATGTTTGAAAAATTAACTTGCAACTTAGTTTATATAAGCCGTAAAGTTTTACATAATGTAACCAGGTAATCCTGAAATTTATCTCAATATGTTATATTTTATTCCGGAGTAGAATTTTATGAGGATTAAGAAAATCACAATGAAATAATTTTATCTTGAATACTTTTTGAGATATTTAAAATTTTATAATATTCAAATGACCCACTAAAATGATGCTTGAGCCTAAACCTGATAAGAAAATTGAATGAAAATTTATATTTTGGTAGAGCACATTATCAAGAATTTTTCCTTTAAGCGACTTTTTGACTGGCGAAGCACCGGTAGCAAGGAACTGACACAGTTTCTAGGGCTAAAACTACTAGGGTTAGATAAAATTTTAGCAATTCAAAATAATCCTTTTTGAAAATCATCGGCAAAATCTATCAGGATTTTTCCACAAAACGTTGCCTTATTGGCCAGGGTGACTTTGTATCTGCAAAATTCCATAAATCCTCAGTCTCTAGAACAAAGACCACAAGGGATAAATGAAATTTGATCAATGCAAAATAATCAGAATAAAATACACTTCAAAGTGATTATTGAATTTTACCAGGGTGCTACTAATATTTGCTCAAATCAGACAAAATGATATTCCAATAGTAATTATGGCATACACATTGCATACCAATAATTTGCATTCATATCAAATTCATTGCAGTAAAATATTTAAATGCATGCTGTGCAAATATCAGTAGCACCAAGGTAGAATCCAATAATCACTTTGAAGTGTTTTTTATTTTGATTATTTTGCATTGCTCAAATTTCATTTATCCCTTGTGGTCTTCGTTCTAGAGACTGATGAATTATGGAATTTAGCAGATATAAAGTCACCCTGGACAATAACGCAACGTTTTGTGGAAAAATCCTGATAGATTTTGCCGATGATTTTCAAAAAGGATCATTTTGAATTGCTAAAATTTTATCTAACCCTAGTAGTTTTGGCCCTAGAAACTGTGTCAGTTCCTTGCTACCGGTGCTGCGCCAGCCAAAAAGTCGCTTAAAGGAAAAATTTTTGATAAAATGCTCTACCAAAA
>JAQIWA010002308.1:0-13844 GCA_034693305.1 Eueremaeus valkanovi
TTCACAACTTTTCCTCTGAAATCATGAACTGAAAGATTTTAGTCAAGTGCAAATTAAAGCTTTTGGTTAAGCCTGGTATTGACAATTAATGTATTGAACAAAATATAGAACTATTGATAGGGAAATATTTGTTGAGATAATTGACTCAAATATAATGAATATTCGTTACGGAATTTACTGATTGGGATCTGAAAGTGAATGGCTATCGATGTCAATTATGTGAGCAAGGCATTTCTCATTTTGATAAAATGTTTGTCCTTGGTTATATATTTAGTGCGGATTATCTCAAATATATTACCTTTTCTGCAATGGTTTGAGTCTTAAGATTATAAGATTAATAAATCAATTATTAATCAAAATATTAGTAATACCAGTGTTGCTAAACGGTGTATAACTCAAAAGTAACCCTGACAACTCTCAAGTTAACATCGAATTAAAAGTTCAAATTCAAGTTACAAATTGATAATACTTTTGTGTTAAACCAATATTTTTTGCAATTCTTGTGAAGAAATATTTCGACAAATAATAATTGCTTAGATTATTGATTACACAATTAAGCAAGCTAAACCTAATTGAATAAATTGAATGCACTCTACCAATAGTGAAAGTCCCCGGCTAATTCAATTATATTTCTAATGCTATACTTTAGATATAAGAGTAAACAAACCAATGATTTGATGAAAAAATGTGTAAATGGAATGTAAATGTAATCTTGCTAGTCCTCTGGTGTGTTGTCATCTTGGGCATTCGGTATATTACTTTAGATGTTGACCCGGATGTAATAAGTACAGTAATAGTACATTGGCTCAAATACAACTCTTGCTTAAAACAAATTAAGAAAAATATTATAAAATAAATAAAATTATGATTAAAAAGATTAACAAAACTTAAGGATAGTTAAAAAAAAATATATCCATGTCATACAAGTGTAGATAAAACTCTATTAATAGAATTAGAGAAATTGTGTTACAAATATAACCTGGTTGATTTCAGCAAAATGCATATATTTATGTTCCTTATTAATGAAGAATTCCGTATCCATTAATCATAAGTCACAGCAAAATAAGTGACGTTTATCCTAATGTCTAGCCAAGCCTTAACTTGGTCAAAACCAAGTCTGCACTATACTTGTTGTTGTTATTTAGCAACGCTTTACTGCACTCAACACTTAAACACTTAACTTAATTGCAGTATTTTCTCTGTTATTATAATTACATTCAACTTATTTTTTTGCTGTTCTTTACGAATAGTTTAATATTTCATTCACTAAACGACTATTTTTCTCATTTTTCAAACCGAAATAAAGGTTTTCAATTAGTTTTGAAAATTCAATAACATTTTGGTCAAAAAAAACCTTTTAGTGTAAAAGGCATTTAAGAGGAAAAATATTTGATCCAGTATTTAGCAAAGTTTTAAGTCATGTCATAATTTTTTAAATAGTTTTTTGTTTTTTATTTTTTGATATTTTATGAAAAATAAGTGAAAATAATTTTCAATAAATAATATGAAAAACAAATTAAAATTTTTATTAATTTATATTTTTGTGATAAATGAGATTAAATGCCAATACAGTAGCGATAAGTATCGACACAGTTATATCCCATTCCGTTCTGCTCATGGATTAAAAGGATATAATGTCTATACGAATGACGATCAAAGAAATTCAGCTCCGGTCAAATACTATTATAAACACGAACCGGTGGAAGTGTACGAAGAGGCCAGGCCTGAGAGGAAGCCATACGAAGCCCATGTATATGAAGAATATACACCAGAGGAAGAAGAAAAAGCACCCGAGTATGTTCATAGTAACAGTGACTCAGAAGAGGACAGGGATCAGCACTACTCGAATTCATACAAAGAAGGAGGTATTGAATTGGATATGAATAGCAATACCTGTTCACTAATCTTGTATGCATTAATAGTAGGGATGTGCAAGGGGGTATTTACAAAATTCCCCCTGAGGTTTGAAATTGACAAAAATTTCCTTTTTCTAATGGGTTTTGACCCCCTAGGTCTGCGAAAAGGTATAGGCCAAATCCGTGAATTTTTGTGTCCTCCGATCAATATTGGAAAATATTTTCAAAATACCTCTCGTATTTTGCACCTTGCACATCTCTACAATAATATATTGCATTTGAAATTTGGTTTCAAAAGTATTTCACAAGAATTTAAAAGTACTTGTCGGTACTTTACAAAATATCTTTATTTTTCAAAATCATTTTAACCACGATTAAACAGTGTGACATATTTATGAAATATATGAAAAAATCAATTCTAAATATAATACTGTAGTTGAAAAGTAATATACATTTAAAAATTCAATCATATAAATTTCAAACTTGAGATACTTGAATTATTTTTTCACTAACTTATACATATATGGAAGAAGAATCAAAAGTTGTATGAAATAATTATAAAAACAATTTTTTTGTGGCGGGAAAAGTTTCTCAAACAATATAAACAACATTTTGATAGTGATACCAAAGAAGACCCAAAAGTATTATAAGTTCATTAATAAGCTGTGTTTATCAAGTACAGTTTGCCAAAATAAAAATCTTGGGTCTTCTTTGGTATCACTATCAGAATAAGGTTTATATTTTTTAAACTACTTTTCCCGTCACAAGAAAATTATTTTTATTATTATCTTGTATAAATTTTGATTCTACTTCTATATATGTATATGTTGGTGAAGAGATAATCAAAATATCTTATATACTTTATCTGTGAATCAAGTTTGAAATTCTTATGTTTTGAATTTTGAATTGTAAATATCGTATAAACTATAATATTTAGAATTGATCTTTTTACATATTTCATATATATACCACGTTGTTTAATCATGGTTAAAAAGATTTTGAAGAATAAAGATATTTTGTAAAGTACCGACAAGTCCTTAGAAAAACTCAATTAAATTATTGAGTTTCAAATGGATTTGCATGAGATGAGCTTGAATATCTAATAAGGAGATATTTTTGACTTCGAAGCAGACCCAGAGTGAACGTATTGATCCATTGGTTGTGAAATATCAAGAGAAGCCTTATTTTATAGAAGGCTTGCATTGAATGAAAACAAATTCTATGCACAAAAGGAAATAAGATTTTGTTTGAATAGTTTCGGATGAATTGAATATTGATTAAGACATTAATAATGTTAAAAGCTTTCAATAAATAATACAGAATTTTGTTCATTCAAAGAGTCAAAAAAATATGTTTCAAAAAAACAGCTAAACATTTGAAAAATACTTGATTTATGCTGTTTTGCATTATTCATAAAGTTATCAATAATTTCAGAAAAATATAAATACTTTGAGTGAAAAGGAATTCTTATGAATACATAGTCTCAAGACTTAAGTCATTCACTATGAAAAAAAACTGATTTTCTTTAAGTATCCTGGCTTATATATACTGTTGACTTACTTCTGATTGATAATTATAATTATAATCAAAGATAGGCAATGGGGGGCACAGGTGGGGGTAACCCCCCTGTGATTTGGGATTTTGGCTGACCCCCCCTCTATTTTCGGAACTTTCGCGGAAAAACTCCAAAATGGGGCACTTTTGGGCGAAAATTGGGTGATTCATCGTACCCCTTTTGGCAAAATTTTGGCCCCCCCTGTCGTCAGACCCATTGCCTATCTCTGAATTATAATAGAGATTAGAAATGCATTTTCATTGCATGAATTGAATTGTCATTTAATATGTATTCTAAATAAAGATTATAAGATTCTGAGAAAATTCTATTAAATACAAGTAAACCAGGTAGAAGATCTGGAAACCAAGAATCAATTGTCAGGATAAAAATATATCACAAAAGAATTTAATTTAATCTTAAGCTAGGTAATTTTTTCGATAAATATTCTCATATAAATACCGGTAATAAAAACCAATACATTATTCTCTAATGGTTTTAATTAAACGAATATTTATTATTTGGTAATTATTTTATGGAATTTAATGATAATTAAAAATATTTTTCCTTTTTTTTGGTTCAAAAGCGGGTAAAAAGTTTGCAAATTTAGCCAAACATACGGACAGCGGACACAAGGAGGCAGAGTTGGCTAAAATAGGCGCTTATCACGACAAACAACTGGAAGGTAAAAAAGAGCTTGAGCACAAAGATTATAAGCATGGTGGCGAATATTCCCATGATAGAGGACATGGATTCATTAAGGCGTGGTCCTGGGATAGAGCACATGCTAAGAATGCAGGTGCCGGCAAATTAACCAAGAAGCTAGCTGAGTTCGCGGCCAAAGACAAGGGCGCGCACGTGGCTGTGGCCGCTAAGGCCAGCGAAGGCCACGACAAAAAAGATGTGAGCGCTGCTAAAGGAGGGGCCGGGTATGTGAAGGCCGGCAATGAGGAGAGCAGCGAAAAAATAAGTACTTCTGGAAAATCGGATTTCGATAAAGAGTTTCCTATTTTCGGTTAAATGAGTTAAGCCTTGAAATACTTATTTCTGTTATTTTTATATTTATTTTCGTATAAATAATAAATACTTTTTTTGTATGAAAACAATTATTTCTGAGAATTGAATCAAATATTTTACTCAACCATTCATTCGGTAAAAGTATATGAGATTTAGGTTTCAATGAGATTATTGTAGACGTAATACGACTCGACATTAGTTATAATTATATTATAATTGTTTATCTCATATCCACAGCCATTATATGCTATCATTTCCTTTTGTTTTTTGTAGTTTTCATTGCAATAACAGATTAAAAGAATTAAAATATTTTTATTTATTAATTCATTTTCAAGTGTAACACAATTTTCAATCTTTATATTTTGCAACAATTTTCGTAATAATTAAATAATTTGATAAATGCTTGAAAATTAAGCCAATTATTTGATAAGAATGTTATAAACAATAAAATAGAGGAAATATTTTATTCAAACAAGAATGTACATTATGATTTCAGCTCCACTTTCTTACGTTAATACAGTGTCTTTAACCTATCTATTACTCCATTGTTGTTATCTACACCTCTTCAGCCCAAATCAATCCTGTCTTTTGTTCTAGCTAATTTAAGGCAATTAAAGGCAATTTGCTCAGGGCTTGATCTTCAATTGTGCATTATCAAGCAACATTTTAGAATTTTGACAGTTGATTAAAGTTTTCTGATTACATGTTCACAACTAAAGAATACAATGCATATAAATTCGTTTAACCGATTGGATTAATGGCTATCTATTGTTTGCAATAGAACCCTTTTAGAGGTGATCAGGGGGATTCCAAGTTTACCATATATCCAAAACTGGCCCACAACATTCAGGCGCATGCGCTCTACTCAGCACTTTCTAAAATCATTTCTTAAACCAATATTTTTATTGGTTTTAAAAAGTAGTTTAAGAAGCAGTTAAAATCAGTTCGGGGTAAGTTTTTTAAGTAGCTTAGCTTAAGTGGTTTAACTCCTAACGGCGAACATACCCGTATAGAATGAGAAGGAAAATAACTTCATTTATAGTATATCTTCATCTCACGCGACGACAGAAAAGATTTTATAAGTATTAGAGAAGAAGTTTAAAAATAATTGAATTTTTGAGCGCAAAAGTCATTAAATATTAAATGTTGTCAAATATATCCAAAGACTTCGGGGATTAGATTCACATTTTCTCAGATTTTGTCGGCAAAAAACATATTTGGAGCAAATCCTCTGTCAGAGGATTATTGTTTAAGCTTGATGTCATTGTTCAGACGAATAGTACATTAGTTTCGAAATTGTAGGAAAGTATAGAAAAATAAATAAAATGACGAACAGATCAGATGAGTTGCGGCGACAGACAAAGTACTGCTAAATCACAAAACTGAGAAATAATAGGATTTACCGCTTTTGGTTGATAATAATTCTGTTCATTTCAAAAGACTATTCGGCTAATGTGCCGGAACAATTATTTTCTGGTAAAAGAATTCGAAGCAGTCTGAGCTCTGGGTAATCTCAGATAAAGCAAAAAGTATTCCCCAATGGCTACAGTATGTTACGCAAAGATCTTGCATAATATTATCAGGGTTTACAATGTAAACTTGACATCAATATTTAGTTTGATTTCACAATCATTGTGACCAATGACAGTCTTAAGCTCAGGTCATTGGCGCTGTGGTTTAAGGCGTCAGTTGTACTATTCTAAATGGTGACTGGGTAGTGGGATCGAACCCCGATTAAGTCAGCTTTTTCTTTCTTCAGAAAAACTTTTTTTTCAGTTGAATGGATTGAAGTGGGCCTGGTAGGAGCAAGATTGTCCGCAGGCCGTCAGACCGAGGGTCGAAAAATTCGGGAGTGTGTGTGTGAACTAACCAAGAGTTGCTCATACGGAGGGTTGAGGTGTATCCGCTTAAAACTGTGACACTATTCCCCCTATCGTACCAATGAGTGATGTATGGGTCCCTGGCTGGGTTGAAACCCCCGCAGAACATGGAAATGCCTCCGGACAGGAAAGAGAGAATGACAGTCTGAATTATTTCTAGTCTCATATTCAGCAAACATTTTAGACTTTATTTATTAAATGTTTTAATTGTCTGTCATTTGAATGGAGAAAAAACATACCAAATATGAAGACAAACAATGCTTAGTCTAATATGTAATATACAAACAGAAACTGACTAATAATTTTGGCTCTGGTTATTTACGGAAAGCATACTTTCCAGGAAAGGTCAAGGGAATAAATTTATTGATTTTTAGACCCTGATTACCTCATGGGGTTTGCAAAACTAATGTAAGCTTAGATTATTTTCGTAATCATAGGAACTTAAGTCTTTCTGATGTGCTCTGGGTAAAGTAGATTTGTTGGAATGCTCTGAAATCAAATGATCTTTCTTATTGAATTTAAGCCGGACTAAATTTATTTATGGAATTTTATGGAAAAATAAGAGAAATAATTGATTAAACTTTCAGAAGATTTTTCGAATTTTAATTCAATTTTTTATTTTAATATTCTTTTCGTTGATTTCATTGTGTATTACATTCTTTAGGTTTTATTCCCTGTTTTTTGAATAGAATTTAAATTAAAAATCAAAATATATTCAAATTTATTCGAGTATTGAAAAGCACTTACACTATAGTAATCGCAAATAAGTTTCAGCAGTTTTTTCTCAGCTCTCTGTTGGATATCATCAGTATGTTTGCCATTGATGGTAACCCAGGGGACTGAATTGGATCTGGGTTTCAACGCTGAATGCTTTTCGCCGTTCAATAGCAACAGTCCTCTGCCTAATGGTCCGGAAGAGCATTCGTTCACCGAATTCCAGTCAATATTCAAATGAGTTGAGCACTGATTAAAATGTTAACAAAGTTTAAAGGATTAGAAAAATCAAAGATTAAAATGACGTTGAGCATTCTACACTGGTAATTATCTCCAAATCAGTAAATAGCAGTTAAAAGTATTCAGTTAAGTCTACTAATGAGACAGACTTGTATATTTGATGTTAGGGATGTGCAAAGAGGCAGTCAAAATACCCTCGTTAGTTTGATGGTTGGCTAGAGTCCATACAGAATTTTTTGCCCGCATTTAACCAAAAATAGTTGATTTGGACTGAATTTCGAATAAAATTAGCTTAAATTCAGCTAAATTGAGCTTAATTTAGCTAAATTAGATGGAACTGAGTAAAAATTTGATCAAGCTAGCATTTTCGTCCTTCTACTCAATCATAACTTTTATAATTGTCTCGACTCTTATAATTGTCTGCATTTTTTTAATCCCAGTGCTGATGGCTGAGCCCCGTAGATGTATTGTTGTGTCTACAGTGAGACTCGTTCTATAGCATCTACATGTAAGTGACTCTCGCAGTAGTCATAATAATACACCTACGGGGCTCAGTCACCAACACTGGGATTAAAAAATAGCAGTCTACTCTTAAATCCGATTATTTTATGTCTGGATCTTTTTTATTGCCCTCATGTCTGACTCACTTATATTGTAATTATTAATTACAGTATTGAAGTCGAACTGTGTGCTCAAAATGTGTGATCAGATCTATGATATTTGGGGTAGACATAGATTAAACCATGTTCATGTTTAGCTTTTCTCAACTGAATTGGCTCATATTCTCTTGAAATTATATCAAGATCACAATAATTTATAGACTAATATATTAGTAGAGTATAATTTAGTCATATTTATTATAAACTTGTAATATAGAATTCAATAAAGATGGGCTTGGATAAATTACCCATCGTGAAATTTTAAGTTGGCTAAATTCAATCTGTTGGACTCACTCGTGACTTTTTAGCACCTAGTCCGCAGAATTTGAACGAATTTGGTTAAATTTATTAATTCAACTAAATTAGTGCTAATATTGACGGCCATTGTGGCAGACATCTTGTCTGTTATACACCCTTTTCAAACCACCTGTCACAGACGACTTTGCACATACCTAACATTAAATGAACGTTTATATTCTTCCTGTATGAATCTTAATAAATTTTCATTGAAACGGGAATTTTACTTTCCAATAATAATTTATTAATTTACAACCCTAGTCTTTGCTAACTGCACCGGTGAAATATATACTATACATTTTTGTACTACTGTATACATATTGTAACAGTTGTCAACATATTTACCAATAATATAATAGTTTTCTATTAATATTAATTCAATTACTTCTTAATGTAAGACAAGATTGAAAATCAAATTACAATTAATTTCGAGATATAATGCATTCAATCAATACTTTTGTATAAGTAGTCAAACGAATAAATAGGAAGTCATAAGAATTTATTTATTCGCAAATAGTGCCCACAAAAGTGATTAAATAATGTTCTGTACAATTAATTGAACAAATAATTTGTTCCAATTTATTTATCAGTCTTTAGTAAAGACTCTTTACTATCAAATTGCAACTTTGAAGTTGAATCAAGGTTGGCCAACACACTTAATGTAAGGGGGACTATATTTTATCGGTTCTTGGAATAAAGCCCCATTCACACTTTGGGTTGGTCATGGCTTAGTTAACTAAGAACTATGACCAATCAATGGTTAGTTGGTCATAGGTAAGTTAACTAAGCTTATTTCTCATAACCGAGTTTTGGAACCCTGATTATGGTGACCATTCCTAATAACTAAGCAATGTAAACGCTTTAGTCAGTCGGTGCAATTGATTGGAGGGTAAATTTGCACGTTCGCCTGAACAGAAAAATATACAAGCCAACTATAACCAAGTCCAATGTGAACGCACTGGTTATATGTATTATTTTGGGATTTGGTTTTAGCAATCTGTAACCAAACCATAACCAACCAAGTAGTGTGAACGCAGCGTAAGTTTGTAGAGCATAGGAATGCAGTCAATTTCAAATGAGCCGGATTGATTGCTCAACTTTAATCATGCTTTTATTTAATCTTTATGTTTACCTCTTTTGCGGACACATTCGGTGTTTTCCAAGCATTTGATTTGAACATACAGTTCACCAAATCTAATGATTTATCGATCCGTTCGTTGACTATTACACAACTCTATACACAAAAAAAAATTTATCTCAAGTTTTAAATTAAGTAATAAAGCATTGGATTTCGCAATTATGCAAATGAGCATGCAAAAATTCATTAAAATGAAATATATGATATGATTGATACATGCTACAATTCCTTTGAGGTTTTATCAACTATACTATACTATACTATACTATACTATACTATACTATACTGTACTATAATGTTATAAATGAGAACTTTTCTAACTATTAGATTAAAATTTATTGATTTTCTTAATTAAATATTTGTCTGCTTTTAAAAAATTCAGTCAAACAATAAAATAATTCTAAAAAAGTAGAAATAAATTCGAAGATTATAGAACGGGTTGTTTATTCAATTATGATTTCATACTTGTATTCTATTGCCAATGCACTCCTGGTCCCCGTGTTGGCACTGGAACTCCACATCGAACTGGCCATCGCTCTTATTGACCTTGCTGAAGTGGGCGTTGCCAAAAGGGACAAGCTCCAGGGAGACTATTGAGTGCAGTTGTTTGTATGTCGGCGTCAATTGACTCAGAATAAAGGCCCGGCTGTCCGGACACAGGCTTTCGTAATGTACGCTCACATTGACTGCAATTGCATTGGTCTGAGAAGTAATGAAAGCACAGAAAAACAGATAATAATAATAATAATCCATATTTTGAGCACTAATTTGCGAATAAATAAATTCTTATGACTTCTTATGTATTCGTTTGACTACTTATACAAAAGTATTGATTGAATGCATTATATCTCGAAATTAATTGTAATTCGATTTTCAATCTTATCTTACATTAAGAAGTAATTGATTTAATTTTAATAGAAAACTATTCTATTATTGATAAATATCAGGGTTGAAGACAACATAATAACTGTCAAAATGTACAGTATACATTTCACCTGTGCAGAATATGAGCCATTAGAAAAGTATCACTTAGTCGAATAGTTGGCCAGAGGTCAGTAAGTATGTTAACAGTGGTAGATGTAGAGAAATGGTGCAAGCTCTTAGTTTGCTAAAACCAGGTCCATTATTTCATTGATCAGATTACAACCATTGAGTGCTCTATTATTTTTATCCGATATCATGACATGCAAGGTCAAGTTTCTATATATCGAATAAACATTCCAATTGGCTATACGTGCTTTTATCGATTAAAAGAGCTGGAGCTTAATGTCATTCTCACTGATCCGGTTCAACAGTAAACATATCATATGATCTGATTTTATCAGAAATGCTTTCATTTAATATCCGGCACATGCTATGTCTCGCCAATACTTTTAAAAAGAATACAATTTAAACAATAATAATATGATCATAATTTGCACCTGTCTCATTTTTTCCACCACTTCCATTAGAAATAGTGATTATAATTTAGATTTACTTTCGTGTATTACCCACCTCCCCCCACACCCCTAGGGAAAGCCCGACGGGTTTTATTAACAACGGGTTAGCTGCATCTTTATTTTGGAATAGGTTTGCACCATGGTCATGTCATAGGGCTTACAGAATTTGTAAAAACTTGGTTCAAAAGCACAGCTTATTTGGTCCACAATTTTTCGCTAAACTAGAAATCAGAAGCATCTGAGATATAAGAATGCGAACAATCTGCCTTGTTGCCGATATGTAGGTCAAAAATAATTAAATTGAGTGACCATGGCAACATAAGATATAAATCATTAAGTAAAGACAAAAGGATCATGCTTCAATTAATATTGATACAGTATAACCAGTAATTGCAATCCAATGTTAACAATGACTTTGTAATCAGATTTTGTGATTAGTTTCGATTTTCATTTAATTTTAATGCTATGCTAATGGTCACAAAAATGAGACATTGGATCACAGTACTTCTACTATTTTATACTTGCATCGGCCCCAGTATGTCTACGACGCAGATTACCTCTGACTGCCACGATAGAGCTGAGCCACAAATATTATATGCATAGAGGGGTTGAATAGACCCGTGAAGTATACAATTTTATGTATACTCGGCTTACATACTCTGCTTACAACTCTGCCTGGTAGAATTTCGAAATAGTTCATATAAAACACATTTTTCATAACTCCTTTGTTAGTCTGAAAATTGATTGGCAGTAAAAATGTTTAAAACTTTGCAAACAATAGACTAATAATTACTAGAAATTATATAAAGTTTATTAATAATTTACATATACTTTTGCGCTCGATATGTGTAGACTAGATAATAGAGATATGATGTTGGCATACATTGGCCACTGAATGCAACACCTGTACTTCAACCAGGGTATATAAACGCGTACAATTAAGGATTGATTACTGAATTTAAAGTTATTTTACTTTTGAATTATAATTTAAAATGACATCAATTTTAGTGTTATTTCTGTTCTTTTTTAGTATTGATTGGCTTTCAAGCGCTGAATCCAAACGATGACACAGAGGACGAAGAGATGAGCGCCGGCATCCAAACCAAATGGCCTGAGAAGAAAGCACTTCAACCTTTCATCGTAGGAGGAGTTGATGCTAAGTCAGGTGACGAACCTTGGTATGTTTTTATTTTACTTATACGAATATCCTAATAAAAAAATTTTCACTTGAATACTTTTTGAGTTATTTGGCTACAAAATCAGAGAATTTTCAAGCTTGAATAATTCTCTTGAACTATACAAGATTGAAACAATTTGATTTCATATTATCATACAATACTTAATGCCCTATAAAACCTATGATTTCCGTCCATGAATTGACTTATTTTTCTCGTAAATTATGGAGGTTATTTCCAGGTGTTATAGGACATTGAACGTAGTTTGAGAAACTGAAATCAAAATGTTAATATCTTGTATAGTTCAAGAGAATTATTCATTCAAACTTGAAAATTCTCTGAATTTGTAGTCAAATAACTCAAAAAGTATTCAAGTGAAAAAAATTTTATTAGGATATTCAGTGAGGATAACTTGCACACACCATGTCAAATTTTGTTGCTAATTAAAGGTACCATCCATTATTTTTCAGATTGATAATTTTATAAAAATTGACAACTATCTGGCTACAATATCGTGAAAACAGTTTCACAATCGAATCACCCATTCAAAAGTTATTCAAGTTTTAGCAGTTAAAGATAGTTATTTCCATGACCGTATATTTACATATGCTTGAGGTTTGTGTTCAAACAGTGTCCGAACACTTACTGATAAAACAAGTGGCGGTCGATATAATAGCGGTTTCGTTGAGTATAGCGCCGCCACATACACCACGGCCTTTGATTAAAATAAAAACATACCAAAGTTAGTCACCTGACTTAGCATCAACTCCTCCTAAGGTTGAAAGGTTGAAATGCTTTCTTCTCAGGCCATTCGGTTTGGATGCCGGCGCTCATCTCTTCGTCCTCTGTGTCATCGTTTGGATCCAACGCTTGAAAGCCAATCAATACTAAAAAGAACAGAAATAACACTAAAATTGATGTCATTTTAAATTATAATTCAAAAGTAAAATAACTTTGAATTCAGTAATCAATTGTCTGAACTGTTTGTCCAATCCTTAATTGTACGCGTTTATATACCCTGGTTGAAGTACAGGTGTTGCATTCAGTGGACAATGTATGCCAACATCATATCTCTATTATCTAGTCTACACATATCGAGCGCAAAAGTATCTGTAAATTATTAATATATAATTTCTAATAATTATTTGTCTATTGTTCGCAAAGTTTTAAACATTTTTACTGCCAATCAATTTTCAGACTAACAAAGGAGTTATGAAAAATATGTTTTATATGAACTATTTCGAAATTCTACCAGGCAGAGTTGTAAGCAGAGCCCAGGTACCTAAATAGTTGACACAAATATTATTTATTTTGACTTTAAATAGAATTTTCCAAAATATACCCTGTACGTTTCTTTAAATAGTCTTTAAGGGTAAGAGATAATCTGCATAGTAGACATACTGGGGCCGATGCAAGTATAAAATAGTAGCAGTGCATGTGCTCGGCTAAATTAAGTTATTTGGGTTAATACGGGTAAAATATAGAGTTTAACTTGTCATAGTATTTGTCCAAGCTTACAATTGAGCAACACTAGTTCTGGATGAGTACAATTAATTTTGTTTCGGTTAAATTGCTCTTAAATCGCACGTGGGTTTATCTGGGTGAAAATGGAGGTCAAAAAAATGGGTTGACTTTTAGAACAAATGCAATCTATTTGAGAAAAATGCAATCATTTTTACGAACTCTATATACTAGGGATGTGCAAGGGGGGTATAGACAAAATACCCCCCCCCCCTGAGTTTGAGATTTGACAAAATACCCCCCCCTGAGTTTGAGATTTGGCAAAATACCCCCCCCTGAGTTTTTGAAAAAAGCCGAGTTATACCCCTAATTTTGGGCCGAAGGCCCAAAATTAGGCTGTTTTCCGCATAGTTTAG
>JAQIWA010002309.1:0-13841 GCA_034693305.1 Eueremaeus valkanovi
ATGGGGCTCCCATTATAAAAATTAAAATTCAGACAAAAATTCTCCAGGCTTATAAGGGTTATTTTGATCACAGATGACCATACAATTGATTTATTTGATCCTGCTAACTCGATTTTACGAGATAATCGAAGTTTAATTTTTATGGCCCGAGTCTTTTTTCAATAATGTTGAATCTGAAGGCAAAATAAGTTGATCCACATTAAAGCATTATACTAACATGGTTAATTATCATCAATTTGAATAAATGAGCCGAAACATTGGAGTTAATAAGAAAATCGCTTTAAAATATTGGTTGCTTTGTTAGGATAATGACATGAATGGTATTCATTGAATACTAAATAGCCAGATGCTTTTGTTATACAAGTCAATTCAGTACTGGTAAGCGTAGATTATATTAATATTCTTTATCTCATAATTAAATTGAGTTCTTCTTTAAGAATATTCTCATTTGGTTTGGTATTCAAAAATTCAATTTATATAACTTTAATGCAATTAATATAATTGAATGCTATCTCAACCCTATCTGCACTTCTTGTTTGTCATTAGCATTGATTCAATTATTATTAGAGAAAACAAAATATAAATATATTAACAGAATATAAATGCGGATGATATCAGATAAGCTATGAATACAAATATAATATTATATATAAACTGAGAGAATTCAAAGAATAATTCAATTAAGAATTCAATTAATTTTAAAATTTTTAATTACAGTAAATACTGGTAACTGCCTATAACATGAACCTACCCGGGCTTCTTACTGGTTAGTTTAATTCAGAATAATGGAGAGTTCATATTAAGGAAGAATGATTAATGCTAATAGAAATGGTTTATGGATGTTGCTGGCTGATTCATGCGACCCGTTTCGCGTTATAGACAGTGAACTGCAATTTGCAATTCAAATCACATGACATCGTCTCTAACACAGGATATACATTCTTACAGTCTTATCCATCGGTATTCGTATTCCAACAAATCACAACTTATCAATCAACTAATCAAGCTTGCTAGTTATCGATAAGCTTCCAGACTGATCGTAGCAATTGTTTACTTGATTTTCCATATGTACTGTACAAATGTAGACAGACCAATTTGCGTAGATTTAAATATTAACGTTGGTAAATGAAAATCTGAACCGGCTACAGCAGTAAATATTTAAACATGTTTCAGATTTAGAGTATTATTTAAATCTGGATTAACCATGATAATTATTGATAACAACTAAATTGATTACTTAATTATGAGAAAAATAATTTTACAAAAAATTATTTGAAATATATTTGTGGAGTAATTCAAACGAATACTTCAATACTGTATTTGATTACTCTATAAGGGCTTTCAGAGAGCGCCTATTAATTGTCATTTTAATCGCATATAAACTCATTCTATAATTAGTATAATTAAAAGCATTTTATCTATAGATTGGACTTAAATATAGAGTTGAGTAGAGAATAGAAAAGAAAATAAATTATGCGAAACGAGAAATAATATATCGGTTTAATTACATTTTGGATTCAATTGTAATGATTTGATTAGAGACCGGAGTCTGTTATCACAAGTGCACAGAGAGAACAACAAAAATAAAAGCCTTTCCAAAACAATTTCTTCTTTTCTGATTAACTAATTTTAGGGTTACTTTAATTTATACAAAGCTTTCCGACGAAAAAAAATATAAAATATTATTCTTTCATCTTTTTTGGCTCTCTTTTTGTTTTAGTTTTATTATACTCTTCACTCACTTCACTTGAATTATAAAATTTTTATGATTGAGTCAAAAGCACTTGATATCTATAGCTTAATATTTTAGATCAAAATCTATACAAAAAGCTTTTAAATTACTTTTTTATATATATTTTTTTAACGTTAAGTGTACCGTATTTTCTCGCATATAACCAGTTGATTAGCTAATGTAAAAATGCAAACATTTATTCGATGCACTAATGCTTATCGATTTAATATAAGATAATGCAATATAATTGACGTGGATGGTGGACAGTGGTAGCGTCCTGAGTCCTACTGAACTCTAGATTCCTGAGTTCGAATCCCTGACCCGTTCTGCTAACTTTACTCTATGATTGTTATTTCATTTCATTCATTAATTTCACCCGTTGTTAAAACTCCAGAGAGACCTCCTAGTGCAGTTAATGAAACTTTCTATATTTTTACATTATTTGAAGTGCACAGGTAGACTAAGGGAACTCACATGAGATTTGAATGTTCTGAATCGCCTCGATGAATTTTGTATCACGAAATGCACTTCCATTAACATTTATTTACTTAATTGACTTTTTGGTTGGTCTGAAGATAATGTTATTGTTTAATAATATATTGGATATAAAATTTATTCTCATTCTGAATAAGAATAGGTATGATCAAGCTCAGCAAACCTATGGAGTATAGGGAGAGGGAAAATTGCAGACAGGAAATGGGCCAAGTGGAGTCTAAAAACCGGGTTTGACCGGAAATAGGCTAAATTCAGTTAAATTTGTTTAATTTAGGCCTAATTGTTGTAAATTTAATAGAATTTAGCTGCAACTAGGTGAAACTCGTTTCACCGCCATTTTTTCATCAATATATCGGTGAAAAAAGGCCAAGGGTTTTATGGCTCCGGCTCAAAAATTTAGGGGGTATTTTTGGCTATGCGCCCTTGGCCATCTCTAGAATAAGAATATATAATCTAATTTATTTGAATACATGATTGTCTGTTTGCATATTTTCGTTATATCAGGGTACATTCAACATAAACTGCTAATTTATTAGCTAGCTAAAATTAAAATTTTTCTTTGCTCTGCATTTTTCAAAATTCAGTTCTATTTTTCATTTACATTAAATTCAATTTAATTTAATTAAAACCTTTTACACAATATTTTGTACGAAAGCGTGAATTAAATTGTTTCAAAAGTATATAATTGATTGCGTTTATGAATATTTTGTGTGTACTCTAAAACACTATAATTAATAATAATTATAAAAAAATTACTGAATTCGGAGTATTGATCGATGACTTAATTGCAAAATCATTATTTTATAGACTCGCTAATTGTTTCGGTTCCTATCGTTAAGAGCTATTTTATGTATTGTCAAAGTCGACTACCCAGGGGCATTAGTGATATAAAGTTTAAATGGCTATAGCATATACTGGGTAATCTAGTGGATAGCAAGAGAACACAATCCAATGCTGAAGCCGAATTTAGATTCCAATTCCTTAATCTTGTGTAACTTTTAAACAGGGGGTCGCATTAATTAAACGAACTCTTGGCCATCCCTACAGTGTATTTCATGGTTTTTCCTTCGATAGAACAGAATACATGAATTCATCGATTTTTATATAAAAATAATTCAGAGGTTATTATACAAAAACAATTGTTTAGTTCAGTTGTGATGAGTTTGCATTAAGAGCTAGAGTACAGACAAAGCCTTTATCTGATCACAACTTATATACCCTATATATATTCGGAAACCAGAAGAATATGTGTCGCGAGTGATCTGATTCAGCATTGAGTGCACGTATTCATTGACTGATTTGATTGCAATTTATAAAAAAGCAATTTATTGTTTCATAAAAAGAGAGACCAAATTGTATGGAGAAAACCAAATGAATTATTCATTTTTTTCTTCAGAAATCTTCAGAATAGTTCTGAATTATAAATATATTCTTTATAATTTAATTTAATATTTTTCTTCTTCTCTTTAAATCTGAAACTCTATTCTCAATGGAATTATAAAATATTAAATCAGAATAAAGACTTACAGAGTATATAATAAATGAATGAAATGTTATCTTGATTGTTTGGTTGAACTTTTTTTTTATTGATATTTGATTGCTTCGCATTCAGCCCTCAATATGAGAACCACATAAAAGCTTAAGAACTCAATTCTTGTTCACAAGTCATCGGAAAGTAATTTAATTAAAGAAATACAAAAAATATAGGAATTTGAGGCTTAAGTGTTGATGGAATAGAAATACTGATTCATCTAGGTTCAAATCACTGATGCAGTATTGAACAAGCATGACTTTGAAAGAGTTTCTATGTAGCTTTGAATTTAACGGTGATTGGCCAAAAACCTGATTAGTAAGACCTAGTAGAGTGAATTGCTTTTAAATTGATATTTAACGAAGTTTATAAATTATAATGAACTCATGGCTATAATCAACTAATTCTGAATTGAATATACACTTATACAGTACAGTACAGTAGAGTTGAGTTTTACATTTGGGCTGTCCTTATGAGCTAATGATAAAACGATGATTTCACAAATGGAACCTGTTCATTAATAATTTACTGAATTGAGATTTTTCTAAAAATAGCTGAAAAGTAGAAAATAATGTAAATATAAAAATCGATGAGAAGTGAGAAAAATTCAATCGACAAACAATTTAAGAGAGGATTGATTTGTCTTCATATCTGCTTCACTGCAGAACACATCTGGTTATAGACCGACACAACAAACAAATTATATCAAAATACTGTAAACTTGTTTACAGACAGACATTGGGAAAAAAAAATTAAAACTCTGTGCAAACAGTAATAAAATTCTTCAACAAATCCAAAAAATAGCGAAATAACAGAATAAATACAATTTATGTCGTGTCAGACAATTGGCTTTTAATGACTAAACACAAAAAAATAATAATCATTTCATATTTGAAAACAAACATAAAAGTGATTAAAAAAATTGTATAAATTATACGAAAAAAAAAGTTTACAAAACTTTTCATAAACTCTATGATTGAAAAAAGTTATCAAAAGTTTTATTAATTAAATCCAAAAATAATCGAAATTATATTTTGAATTATGACTCCAATAGTATTGATGTCTTGCGATGTCATTAATGGAAGTGGAACCAAATGATGCCACTGAGAGGACGGTTAGTCCGAATGCCTGTGCCGCCGGTCAGACCACTGCTGAGGCGAACAATCAAACGATTTCTTCGTTTATTGCCTTCAATACTGTTATTACTATTTGTTGTTTCGTTAATATTCGTGACATTAATGCAAATCGCGGTCATTCACACGCATCGAAGGCTTCAGCGCAACCAACAGACCAGTGGTTCGGCCAACGCTCTGCTCGCCATCAACCAGACTCTATCCCATGTGGCCCAGCACAAGAGTTTGTCTGAACCACATCACCCGACTGTCACGACGTCTGCCACTAAGAATCAATATCCTGTCTCGAATCGAGTGCCGGCGCCGGCCAACAGCCAGAAGGCTAAGTCCGTTGGCAGCGGCACGACTAAGAAGGCGGAAGTGCTCCGAATCGAAGCACTGCTGGACAAGAATCTGCCGTCCATTGAGGCCAACTCACAAGTACTGCAAAACTTTGTGAATTTGGGACGAATTCGACAAATCATAGACTACTTTGCAGTCAATCCGTTGTTAAACTTGTCTTCAATTAACGCCAAAACTCTAATTGCGGCCAAAAATATAAACCAATCGATAGTAAACTCTTATAATGTTTTAGATATGTATTCTTCCGTTCCTTCTCTACGGACTAACAGTGAGACAGACAATGAAACTAAAAGTTTATTAACATTTGACCACAACTACGACGACAATAGTCGAGACAAAAGTAATGATCGCTTCAATAGTCTTAATAATGAATCAAACTTTGCATTTGACGCCACTATCGATCAAATGATGGATAAGACAAACAGATATAACAGATTCAACGCAACACTAGTGATGGTAACCAAACCATACAAATCAAAATTGCTTTGCTCTTCAGTGCCTCCAAAGTTAGGTAAGAAATCATATAAACAAATATATTCTCTGCTATTTTTTAAGTAGTTTTTAATGAGTTTTTTCGATTTGCAAATCAAACAAAAAGTTATTTTTATTTTATTTTATAAACTGTTTTCCGATTTCACTATTCTTCTGTGTATTTAATAGAAACTAATTTAAAAGCAAATAAATCTCTTTCAATGATTACCCGGTAATCAATGCCTACGCAAATGCTCTTAACATAAATTTTTTCCAAACATTTTAGAGTAGTTTTAATTTAAAGCTCGGATTTATTGCTCGTCTTTAGACATAATATATTCTGTTTTATATAAAATTTATATCAGGAATGAGACGAATCCATTGATTTTTCAATTGCAAGCTAACTTTTAATATTAATATATAAATGACATAAAATATTTTGACATTTAATGCGATATTTTATTAATGATTACATTGAAAAAGCTTACGAATTCATTATTAGCTACTAATTAGAGTCTAAACTAACATTTGTTCAGAGAATTGTACGAATATTTGAATCTAAATTATATTCAAATAATATTCTGTTTAATTATTAATATATTTTTGTTACAGAATTGTAATTCTCTTTTCAATACTTTTATTCAAATTCATATTTGTTTTACAAAAATACATATTTTGTTTCACAATATTTAAAGAATATTCTTTCAATGTTTGCTGTCGTTATCAACGGAATAGTTAGATAATACTGTATTTAAGCCATCTATATATCTAACTTATCAGGATATATTCGACGCTATATTTATCATTCATTCTGTGAAAAGTCATTATTATTACAGAAAATATATTTTTTCTCACTTTCACTGATAAATATTTACTCCTTTTTCGCATAAAATTCTTGAGACAAGTCTTGTGTAAAGATATGATACTATAGTAAATGACTTTCGATTTTATGCAAATAAGTCAAGGCTTTAGAAAGTTATAAAAAAAGAAATGAAATTTTGAAATATATTTTTATTTCCTAACTATAAATCAATGTTTTATTTTTATTTTCCGCTTTATATCAGTTGTAATGATTCAGATTTGGGTTAACTCTTATTTTCTATTCTTATTTCTAAAGAATAAATGAATATAATGTGGAAATAAGCAAAAAGTGGCGACATTTTGGCTCTACACCATTAGTTATGAGTCAGCACAATCTCTCTATGATCTAGACCCTATGTTACGCAGATAACACCCTGATCATTTGCTTAGCTGAGCTGGTTGTCCCCCAAAATAGATTGTGCAGAAAATTGGTCAATAAATTCTGAGCAAAAATCAATTGAAAATATTTTTATTTTCCTGAAAAAGTAATGTAGATTACAATGAATGTCTGTGCCGGTGCCCACAACTCATAAATCATAGAGTTTTCTATAAATATTCTTATTATCAATCAATCATTTTATTATATTCTCATATCATATATAATCCAATCATAGATTTGATTTGAATTTTGAAGGCGAGTATAGAATCAATAAATAATCGATACATCAATGCTATTCATATGCATTAGTATTGAAAGACAAACTGTTCTATGAATTCATTATCAGAGATACGGCAAATATGTAATCAATTTTTGTTTTCATTGATTACATCGTTTGCTTCGCTCACTATCTATGCTCAGAGTCAGTCGAGAATCTGACAAAACAAATCTCAGTTTTCATAAATAAGTCGACAAACAAATCAATATTTTTTGTGCCAGAATTTATTCACAGAAATAAGGCTTCAAATGACGTGACTTTTATTTTTGAAGTAAAAAAAATTATTTAAAAGAAAACATACATAACTTGCTTTCGCTGAAAAAAATATTAATAAAATAAATGAATAAAATATATATTTTCTAGAGTTTAGTAAAAAAAATTTATTTATTAAAAATCGGAAATCACATGAATTCGTATATAAAAGGCTTCGAAAACAACTTTATTGCAGAATATTCTGGTATTTATAGCGATTGCAAAACATATATTCATTCAAATCATTGAATTGTTGTTTCTTTACAAATAAAAGTTTAAATCATTTTATCTATTATTCACGAAATATCCCTTTATAATTCAAAAATGCCCCCGGACTCAACCCACACCTGAATATAAGCACCAAAATTGGAATAACATTTACATAATTTATATGACAACCAGAAAAATCATTGAGTAATTATTTTTGTCTGATTTTCTGATTACTATTTTCTGGAAATTATATTTTCTATAAAATATGATTTATTTAAGCGTAAAAAATATATGAATTCCACATATTTTATGCTCAGATTAACTTTAAAACTGGAACCGATGTGATTGTATGTCAATCACTATTGAATCCAATGTCAGAAACAGTTTAGTCTTTAAATAGCATTGAATTTGAATTATTAGCGGACATGAAGTGAGTAATAGTGAAATACAATTATTATTAATTATGTTCAGGATATTACTGTGTTTACATAGATCATTTAGCAATTAATAACAATACTAGATAAAGCTAGCAAGTTGAAAACATTTGAATTCAGTCATCACCCGGTAACAATTATTGAGTATAGGGTAGAATTGTTGAGTTGTAATTAAATGAGAATTAATACCGAATTTGGTTTATCAAGATATAATATAGTTGTTAGATAATTTTGTTCTAGGAAAGTTAGTGAATTCCATTAGCAGTTATATAACACATTTGTCGACTAATTTTTCATAAATATTCTTATATAATATGAATCTATCGGATGTCCATTGGATTGAATATATCTGCAGTCAATTTGTTACATAATATTGTACTACATATTGAATACGGTTTATATTTGAATACATTTTAGCAAAACTCTGAAAACTATATATATTCGGTTCAAATATTCAATATATCCAATCGATTGGCTTTTATTTCTTCGATATTTTGCTATTTTCAGTGTTTTAGGCGAACACTTGATTTTTTCGCACCAATTCTTTACTTAAACAGCACTTTGTTTTCAATACATATAATTTACTACTTTATAGTACATTATATCTAAAGCACTTGCCTTTCGATTGAGTGATAATATTTACGAATGACTGTTGTTTTGTTCGTTTTATTTCTATTTTAATACCATATGAACTACAAGTTTCAATATCTGTGCTATTCTTTTCCGAAGCAATCGATACAGAGATATATAGGAAGAAAAACAACATTTTTTAGATATTTGTATGAAATAGATATTCAAAGCATTATAAAAGAGAACTGACTCTAAAAGTTCTCACATTTCAATTGGCAATCGAAATAACGTCAGTCATAAAACTCACTTTACTGACCGGTTTAGTTGTGAACAACTTGTCTTTTTGTACGTTTTACCACTCGTTTCATAAAAAGCAATACAAATAGAAATATATAAAAGGAATAGCAATAAGAATATAGAGTTATATAAAGTTAATCCAATATACAAAAGACGAATACTCATTGCGGACAGTCTAGTGTCTGGACTATTCTTAAATTGTCTAGCTTATATTCGGCTATACTTCAGACTAGACTAGACTCAAGAGGTTAAGTTAAAATTGAGTTCAGCATTCCTGCTGTTTATTTGATAGGAAGCTTATATTTTATTTTTATTATTTGCTTAAACATTACTTTTTGCTAATGTTTTGCTCAAAATGTTTATCTCTTAAGGCTTTATAGACAACATCTTTGGGTAGAGTCTAGAAAATTGATTATTTTCTATGTATTTATTGTAAGAAAAAATATTATTATTTAAAATGAAATATTATTTTTCAGACTTTTATCTGATTTGTTCGTTAAATTAGATTCATTTAAAGTTTTATTTAATATTTCATTTTGATTAATACAGTCATTAGATGTTATCATCAATTAGTATATATTTTCGTATATATTATATAAGCATTAGATTAATAGTTATTCTTCTCTAATGTTTTAGTATTAAAATTGATTTTAATTAAACTCTATTCAGTCTAATAGCTGATGAAAATCGTATAAATCTTTTTGCAATAGTTTTATGTTCTGTTATATTATTCTCATTATATACGGATGAGTTACGGCTTATTATATATAGTACTCTCTATTGTATTGTACAGTGTTTTATATATTTTTACAATAAAAGTGTTTTTTCTAACATTTCTATAATATTTTTCAGTATAACAGCTATTATTTTTTGATACTATAAAACTTAAGTATGAAATATGAAACAAGTGTTGGCTTTTGTTTTAGGAATCCGTTTCTCCTATTCTTCTCTTATGACTCGGACAGTTAGAATCCAATTCGCATTGTGTTAAACATAATATTCATATAAATAAGAAATATTATACGAGAATAAGCACAGAATCTATGCCTTAGAGTCTTTGTAAGAGTAGAAGAATAAGGAATAAGAAGAATATTCTTTTGTGCAAAAAACAAAAACAAAAGAATAAATTGTCTTTTCATCCGAAATATATTCTGAATCATAGGCTCTGTTTTCTATTCACATATCAGTATAACTTATTTATTCAATCAATAGATCCCTTTTCGCTAAGTTTTATGTTTAGCTATCTTTGCATAATATGGACGAATCACTCAAATAATCACATCTGAAGTGAATATATTTGAGTTCTCGAAAGCGAGTCAAACAATACAGAGAACTATAAATATAAGCAAAAAATAGTAAATATATTATTGAAAATACAGTATTGTATTATTAATACAGATATAATTCAATAAACTAAAAGTGCTCTACAGTATAGTTAGACTTAACATTCAAATAGAAATAACATTTATAATATTACACTGTTTAGTCTACTGGATAGTGCTCTACTAAATATTAATACTCTTTACTCTTATTCTTACAGTTATTCTGTGTATTCATTAATTTCATTCATTTATTTGATGTAAAAAACTAATTATTATTTAATTTAATTCATTACTCCTGAGAATACAATGAATTCCCAGAAAAACAATTTTTAGCTCTGTTTACTCGCTTATATTCTTGAGAAGGTCTGTCCACCATTGTTCTTAAATTTTCAACAATTATCACATTGTTAGTACAGCTAAAGCTGTGTTACAACAGATAAATACTATAGCTATGAATACCAATTGAACCAATTATGTTCTAATGGCTATATTATCAAGATTATCACCAATAGATCTAATGGTGTATACTCGCTGGTAATAACGTTTGTGCTTGTTTTGTCTATAAAATCAAGATCACGAAAGTCACGCTTGGATTAGGTTCAGGTAATTCTAAAAATTCTGGTAATTTGTCTCAAATTAATCTTGAATAAGAACTAGACTATACTGTATGTAGATGGATCAGTTTTATTTGTTAGTTCAGAACATTTGTTCTCAAATTCATACAAATATTATATAATAATTATTGTCTCGTTTTGACGATTAACACGAAATCTAAGTTATATTATTCATACCAGTGATGGATATGAGCTGAGAAAAAGACAGAGATATGCAATGGGGGTATAGGGGGTATAACCCTTGTGATTTTGGCTGGGGCTGACCCCCTGTTTTTCGATGATTTGGAGGCAAAGACTCGAAAGGGGCACTTTTTTTTTAAAAAAATGGATTCATTGTGCCCCTTTTGGCTTACCCCCCCCCCTGTCGTCAGACCCATTGCCTATCTCTGAAAAAAGACGAGAATATTCCTAGAATTTTATCAATTAGAAAGAATCGTGTCTAATCTTTAAATAATTGGCTTGTACCATCATTATAATCTCGGTTCATCTTTTAGAAAGTTGAGCTCATTTGAAGATAACCTCAAAAATAGTTTAATTTTACTATAGTTTATATAACGTTATTATAAATATATATAATTTTTTATATACTATATAATGATATCCGAGAATTCATTTTTTTGGGAAAATATTAAATTTATTTTTTCAACAAAATCTTTGAAAAATCATTTTTCATATCATTATTCAAGCTTTAAATACAGTACAGTAGGCAGACAAAGACCGTGTTCACCTATTTGTAATAGCTAATCTTTTAATCCTATTTAATCCTTTATCGTTTCTAATATGATTATCTGATCAAAATTTTTTTTATCAAAAGTTTATTTAATGATTAATTCATAAGTTTAACAATTATTTCATATATATAATACTGTAATAGATATTAGTATTTAAAGCTTTAACTAATATCTTGTGTGACCGCCGTTTGCATCTATAACGGCCTGCAATCTGTTCGGCACAGAATCGACTAAAATTTGGGCATAATTGACATTTTGTCGAAATTCTAGCCAGGTATCACTAATCGCAAGCCATAAATCATCCTGATCAGCATATATGCCATTGTGTGCGACGTTTACTTTGGCTTTGCCCCATAAATTCTCAATTGGTGTTATATCATAGCCTTTGGCAGGAGTTTCAAATAATTGATCTTGAGGAATATTGGTTTCAAACCAATTTCTGACTATTCCTGCCCGGTGAATTGGAGAATTATCCTGATAATAGTAGAAAAAACCATCAGGAAACTGGTCTTCAATATATGGAAGCACAACTCCATCGAGAATATCAATATATTTTTCGGATTCAAAACGACCCTCAATTCGAACCAATGGTCCGACTTCTCCTCTATGGAGAAGTCCGAACACAGGCACAGATCTTCGGCCTGAACGTGCTTTTTCAACAATATAACGAGGATCGAGTGCTGCCCCTATTGGTCGGCGTATAAGTGTTCGAACGGCGTGTCCTAGATTGACATATTATAAATGAAAATAACCTTTCTCAACTATTCCTCACTTATTTCCCATTCTTTTTCAGCCTATACCTTTGTTAGTAAAGGACTATCAGCAATTTCCCAGCCTTTTTCAGCCTATCCCTTTGTTAGTAAAGAACATTCTCAGTAATTTCCTAGCCTTTTTCAACCTATCTCGTTGTTAGTAAAGGACTCAGCAATTTCCCAGACTTTCAGCCTATATCGTTGTTAGTAAAGAACTCAACAATTTCCCAGACTTTTTCAGCCTATATCGTTGTTAGTAAAGGACTCAACAATTTCCCAGCCTTTTTCAGCCTACCCCCTTTGTTAGTAAAGAACTTTCTCAACCATTAACTAGCCTTCTCCAGCCTTTCCCTAACATGGCCCAGCCTTACCTTACTTAGCCGCTATTAATAGAGATTTTATAACGATTTGCAAATAGAGACTGTGAAAGTGGACATTCATAATGGGCATTTTTGTTTCTTTACTAACAACGGGAATGGCAGAAAAAGTATAGGAAATATCTGAGAAAAGCGGGGAAATTGCTGAGAATCTTATCTAAGTTTGAGACTTAATGGTGCGAATATAAGGTATTTATTTTATACCTGTCTCAAATGTTGACTCGTCAACAAATATAGTTCGATCCCAATGCATAAAATTCAAGTGATTTTGGGCGAATTGTAATCGGCGGGCTCTATGACCAGCACTTAGACTTTCTTTAATGCGCGCCACTCGACAGTATAGATTACTTTCCCTCAAACGCTTACCAATTGTGCTAGCACAACAGTCGAGTTCACAATCATGTTTAATAGCGTTAAGCGTTTTTCTCGGATCATCGATGGCATGCAAATTAATCATAATTTCTTCGTTAATATCAGTAACACGTGGCCTACCTGTTCCTTTCCGAGTCGATATATCCCCAGAATTTAGCCACCTTTGCAACCATTTCTCAACCGTTCGGCTATCTCTTGACAATGCGATCGCTATATCTTTAGAGGTTAATCCACAACCGAATAAATATATAATTAGATTTCTCTCTTTCATATCAATTGGTTGGCCAGAAGTCCAATGAATATCATTTAAAAAATTCATTTTAACTATTGTTTGTTTAAGTATAGACACATTAATGACTCAAAAAAATGCATGCTTTCAGTCATTTATCAAGTTTTATTCAGTGATACAGGTAGAATAGTTTAAAATTTTAATCCTAGTAATGAATTTTGGAATTTTCTATCAGTAATCCCATTACTAAAGGCGATTCACGGAATTTGTATATTGTCTGTACTTATGACTGAATTCTTGTATAAAAAATATTAAGAAAAGTCTCATTAAAAATAATAAATTCAGAAAAAATCGAGAAAATATAGTATTATATGAGAACTGAATGCAATTATTAGGTAGAAAATGGTTTGAACCTCCCATTCTCTCTCTCTCTCTCTCTCTCTCTCTCTCTCTCTCTCTC
>JAQIWA010002310.1:0-13827 GCA_034693305.1 Eueremaeus valkanovi
GTTTTGGTCACTATTCTCACAATTATATAAATTTTGATTCTGAGTAAATTGAAAAATATAAGGGAAGATGAATTTAAAAGGGATGCCGACTGGATGTACCTGTTTAGACAACTTATAATAATAGCCAATATTATAGCGCTTTTATTTGCGATAATAATTATTTATAATAAATATATTTACAAACAAATCATTCGGTAATCTATTCATTCACTGCATAGATATGTTGGCATAGATTATAAATTAAATTATACAACTTCCAATGCAGACAGGTCAGTTCATTTCTTGTGCTTATTATGAGTTATATATCTAGGCTTATTTTTTCATTATTTATTTAGCGTAAAATAACTTAATTGTGAATAAAATCTTTTCACCTTTCTCTGCATTCACTGTTATGCTATTTGTAATTTAATTTTTGGATTGCAAAGTTAATTTTGAATTCACCCCAAGCAATGACGATGTTACATTCTATATAGTGTAAACTTTGGATGTGCAAGGGGGGTATAGACCAAATACCCCCCCTGAGTTTTTGAAAAAAGCCGAGTTATACCCTTTGGTCCAAAATTAGGCTGCTTTCCGCATAGTTTAGGTTCCCTCCCTCGAATTTCAAAACTCAGGGGGGGTATTTTGGCAAAAATCCCCCCCCCGCCTCCCTGACTCGGCCGACCTTGCACATCTCTAGTGTAAACAAATGTTCAGGTTGATTCACGCCTTAAAATACTCTTTTCTGTATTGCTTATAGTCCTGTTTGAAAGGCGGCTCTGTTTGTGTTGTCTGTGTTCTATTTGCATATTTGGAGAAAAACATTAATTGTAGCGAAAAATGAATATAAAAGATATCTCTTATTTGATTAAGTAGTAAAAGCTAAAGTGGCATTGCTCATTATTACTGTATGAATCAGTGTTAATAAGGCATATGAGTGTCTATGCCTGGAGTACTCCATATTTAAAAGTTGAAGCATTCAATTATTTTAATGCAATTATTTCTGAAAACAATTATTAAATAAAATCAGAAAATGCTAGAAATGATTGCTCGAGAGATGATTAGTAACGATGAAATTGACAAGAAATTTAGTTAACAATATATTCGCGTCTAATTAGAGTATAATTGACTCATATTATAGTAATAAGTAGTCGAGTATTGAAGACACCCACAAAAAAATTCAGTATTTAATACAGTGCTGACAAACAGTAAACAAATATACCATACCTTAAATGAACTGAACTTATGCTGCGATGAAGGACTTACATTATATCCAGTTTGAGAAACAATTATGATTTTAATTAATATATTATATAATATATGAATACATTTATGCTTTTATTTTCTATTTTAATCCAAAAGAATTTTTTTGCTGATAAATAGAACGTTTATTACAGGCTTTAAATTTTAGATACAAATGAAAGATGAAAATTGCAATGAATACGTATTGACACGTGTCACGCGTAAAAGGTTGATTTTGGCCGCTTTATACTGCGGTTTCTGCGATTTGACCTTCACCTTGAGCTAATTATCAATGATAAGAAATATGAACAGAGCCTTCAAAAGCGTAGAGCCTTACGTTCATACAGTATGAGTCGTGTGTGGTCTTATCAAATAAAGGGCACTTTATACATAACATTTGAACTGAGTTTGAACATGCTAACTATTGAGTCGATGTGCTAGCTCTTTGTTGGTAGCGATGACACCACATTCATATGTCTGGCTGTGCTCTACGCTTTTACAGGCTCTGGATATAAGAATTAATTCATTTTTCAAAAGAATTTACCTGTGCTCTGGCTATAATAGTAATGACTTGCCACGGAATATGGATCAATCATTATTAAATAAGGTGTGTCCACCTGAATAGTCGTTGGCTCTTGTTCATTTCCAGTTTCATTCACTTCTCTCTTCTGAATTTTAATCAATACATATATTATGATGAACACCGATATAAGGATTAAGAGTATTATAACCATGATCATAATGATGAAAACGAACATGTTCTTATTTGAAGCAAAGGCTTCTGTATTGTCGATCACTAAAAATTCAGTTTTTATAAGTTAACTAACAGTGAGCTTCGAAGTATTTTGAGTGAAACAGATTCACAACTTTATCAGAGATAGGCAATGGGGTACAGGAGCTTAACCTCTTTGTGCTTTTAGCCGAGGCTGACCCCCTCTGATTTTCGAAGATTTATAGATTTACCCTCAAACTAATTTCGCTTGATTTTAAGGCAAAAATATGAATTTACCGCAATTTTCTACCCCTACCTGTACTCCGTCCAAAATTTTGGCTGACACCCGCCACCTGTGCGACACATTGCCTCTCTGAACTAACTGACATTACCTTTCTTCTCTGTTGAGAAGTGGGTGTGAATGGTTAGGTTGATGTTCAGATCGGACACATGGGTAATATTAATCTCTACCTTTCTTGCCTCAAAACTACCTGGAGTAGTTTCATACTTTCCTTTGGTGGATGGTGTGGTAGTCAGGATGCCTAGAAAACTTGGAGTAGTTTTATTCACTTTTGTGGTTGGTGGGGTAGTCAGGAATTCTGCAAAACTGGGAACATTTTCAATATTCGACACTAAATTAAATGAAGAAAATGTGAAAATTAAGTAAAACTTTTATACTAGATCAATTTTTCGAGGCGGAATATTGACCAAATGTTATTTTACAGATAATATTTTTTCAAAGAATAAAAAATGTATTGATTTGAAAATTTGTTACCAGAATATTGTTTTGTCGTAAAGTTGTAAAAACGCTTTTGATCTGAAATTAGAATTCTTTTAATTTTTAAACACAGATAAAATTGGTCAGTTTACCAATCTTGTTTGTCTTAGATCCGTTTCGGTTTAAAATTTGCGCTTGGCAACTTTCAATCAAAACCAGTATGATTATTAAAGCCCGAAATTGAAACATCCTGGATATCTATAATCGGAATTATATACATTGTGTATCACGTCTGACGCAAAAATTGAATCGCGCGCCACAGAAAAACTACATGGGGTACAATATTGATATCGGTCTTATTTGAAATAGGGATAGATGTGGTTTGATAAAAATTATATGTGGAAAATATCCTTGCGCAATTCAAGGCTTTGGATTCGAAAAAACTGAAATATCGTTTTTTGACATTGATCAATTTTCTAAAAAAACTAAACGGCTCTCAAAATTGATTCTAGTCTTATTTGAAAGAGAAAGAGAGAATGTTTGATAAAAAATAATATGAAAAATTTCCTTGCACAATTCAAGGCGCTAGCAAAGAAAAATGTTTAAATATTGTTTTTATCAATAATCAAACTTTAATGAAAAACTCATTTTATTCACATCAAATCCAAAACAAGTATAACTGATATGACTTTGAATTATCTTAAAAATTGCCACAAATTAGAGATCTTTGAAAACTTATGATTAAAAGTGATTTAAAATAGAAAAGGAAAGGAAAATGTGATATAATAATATGTTGTATATGTGAACATACCTGTGCAACGTCTTAGTGAAGAGTTTAATTAATTGTTCACAAGATGATGTTAACTTTAATTCTTTTTGAGTAAAAATATATACTTTGACACTGACTTTAATACTGATTACTGTCCAACAGTTTGCAACATATATACTATAATAGTCTAACAAATCATAGACTGCGCATCTTTTCAACTAAGTTACTAAAGAGCAAGTGTGAAATATTGTCAAACCTGAATCTATATTTTAAAACATACAAAGAAACTCCAAAACATATACCTGAACCTCCTCGTAGTTATTGTTCTATACTTTAATCACAATAATAGCATTGAGTCTTCTGTATAACATATAAATATAATGCGTTAAATATGAATCATTATTTGGCTCATTGCACACACAAGTTATAACAGTATAACAATATTCACTAGGGATGTGCAAGGGGAGGGTATAGATCAAATAACCCCCCATGAGTTTAAGATTTGGCAAAATCCCCCCCCCCTGTGTTTTGAGGCTATGCTAAACCCCCCTCGACTTTTTGCTCGCGACCTATGCAGGAAATGGCGCTGAAGGGTTTCAAAATACCCCCCCTAATACCCCACCTGAGTTTTGGCCAAATATCCGTTATTTTATCCCCTCCTATACCCCCTGTCTCTGCCGACCTTGCACATCGCTAATATTCACTAAATCATATTAATGTATCAGCCGTAATAGCTCACGAGCTAGAGTGCTTGACTCTGAGGTGGAGAGCTAGAGTTCGAGCCTTTGACCCAGTAGGCCAAGATTTGTTGGTTGTGATGGCCCCGTCATCTGTCCCATAGTCTCAGACGCGTAGCATTGCCTCCACCGACACCGCAAGGCAAAAACACTGCCTGTAATCCCAGAGGCTTGGCAGTATCCCGCGAAAGTGGATTGGTTCTAGAAAATGTTATGTTATGTTATGTATCTTCCTTAATATCTGTTTTTATTTTTGATAATATCTTACTCTTTCGTTGCCTTTATATCATTTTTTACTCAAATGAAAAACAACTTGAATCAAATAATTTTTTATATAAAGATGTTTTTTAATCACAAAAGTGTATAAAACTATAGCTTTTGTCATTCTAAAGAGTCGACCGAAATTTTAACTAAATTACACATAATCTCTGTACTTCTTTTTGAAGTCTGTTTAACTCAAAGCTTTTCATCCAAAACCAATATGTTTTTATCGAATATACTCTCTTATGTTAATGAGAAACTGTCTGTGCCGTAGCTGCGCACTATTGTTGAGAAAGTTTTCATAATCTTGGAAATCGAAAAATTTGAAAAATCTTTTAATGAGTACAAAAATTTCCAAAATAATGAAAATCAAAATTTTTAAAATTATTTAACATTGTCAAAGTTAGCGCGAGCTCATATAAAGTTTGTTAAATAACCGGACGTTCAATTTTGCTAAAATAAGTTTGAATTAACAGCAGTTTATATTAATAGCTATGTCTTTCCAACTTTTATATTAGCCGGGACTACGGGTCAAACTTGGAATAATATTAAAATCTGTTACTTTGTTTGCAAACAGTTGACCACTTGTTTGACACTCCATTGTGTGAACACTATGTATTCAACTCAACACTCGTCCGAATAATCTTTATCTCAACTCTTTATATTATATAACAATAATTATCTATTTGTTTGCCTAAAAAGTTAGCAAAATCTGAACCGTGCAGTGCAACGAGACCTTAGGCAATAGCAATTAGCACAATTGAAACACTTGAAATCGAATAAATTACAGTTACTGTAGACAGTGTAAAGTAGAGGAAAGGGAGTGGAAATGAGGAGCGATAACATGAATATCAGATCTCATGGAAATAGTGAATGCCGAATAAATGTCTTAATGTTCGGCAAAGATTTCTTGCAAATAATTTGTCCAGGTCCGAAAATGATTAATTTTGATCAGATTATAGATAAATTTTGTTAATTTATGTACAATTTAGTAAACATTTATGAATTGCATATTTTAGAGTCATTTTAATCAATTTTAGGGTCATTTTTGAAAAACAATTTTTAAAGAAGATTGAATTAATAGCAGTGTAAGTCTAGAATCGTTTCAGTCGTTCAGTGTCAATCAATTTGTTCCCAGATCTGCTCGGGTATAAATTAATCACGCATAACAAACAGTGTTTAAAAATATATTTGTTCAATGATAAATGACGAGAGTTCTTTATGACTTTGACATTCAAACTATGCACATTCAAAAAGTTCATAAGTAATAGTCGAATCAAACTGTATTCAGTTTATCTTCTTGGCTCAACTCATTTTAATATTCTATATAATTACTATAGAATACAATAATTACTTCATTAAACTTTCACCCTATAATGTGACACATCTTATTTGGTAATAAATAAGAATAAATAAATATTTGAATAAATATATGAGCAGGCTCAATAGAATATTTTAAATGCTTTGTCTACTGTACGCTAATTAGAGTTTTTAAACACTAACGTAAAACAAGTGAGTCATTACTAGAGGTTGGATTGTCTTAATCAGAGTTAGGAAGGGTCTAAGAAATAGAATAAAATTGTGTACATTTCATATATGAGATAGTTTAGAAAATACATGACATCACTTACAGGTCATTTCAAAGTGCTCAGTACCAATTTGGCTTATTTTTTATTGAGCTCTAATCTACTAAAACTGACCCTTTCCTCCTGACTCACTCCTCGGTGTTATGTTCTATACTTTTAATCACAACTTTCGCAGTGAGTCTATGTATAACACATACATTTATTGTTAAGGTTGGCCATTTTTACTGGTCATTTTCTCATCTCTGGTCTTAATAAAAAAGCGCCCTAATGAATTTTACTGGCGCTAGATTCAAGCTAGTGTTTGATAAAGTGATAAATTGTATGAAAAGCAAACTTAATTAATGAATAAACCAATTTCATTAGCAAACACTAGTCTTAATCGGACAATAATAAAAGCCATCAGGGCGCTTTTTGTTATTATTGATAAGACAAAATCCTACCTCTGCTCATTATTAACTTAACTTCAATGCTTGTCATTCCTCTCATTCACCAACATTTCATTGCTAGAGCATTTGTGAGTTTTCAAATTGATATTTTTTGAATTAAGTCTGACTCAAATTAATTAATAAAATGTTTTAAAATCTTTACTGTAGATCACCTGTCAAGTAACCACTAAGCAGGGAGAAATAATTCAATTTCAAGTTAAGCACAGTCCGTCAAGATTTCGAATAACTGTGCGTATGCATGTTAGCATGGTGCAATTTTCACAAGCATTCAAATGTAAACCAGGTTCAGTTATGAAACCCAAAAAGAAATGTATTTTGTATTGAATTTGAGTTTTTGATAAATATTTTGCAAAATAAATGATTTTATTTATTTTATAATTATTTTTAAAAATCGAAAATTACAATAAAAGTCGAGATTTAATAGTTTATTATTTAAAACTAAATAATATTTTTATTCAATTCATTATTATTATTGTAATTTATTATGAAATAAATTGAAGTCTAGGTAAAATGTAATCAATCATACTCTTTATAATATTATTAGAAATTCATCATTTGTTCTTCACAATAATCCAGAGATAGGCTATGGGGAGTACAGGTATATCACCCCTGTGATTTTGACTGAGGCTTACCCCTCTATTTTTCGATGTTATGAAGGATAAAACACGAAAATGGGTGCACTTTTGGCCCTCAAAATTCATTCATTGTACCCATTTTGGCAAAATTTTTTGGCTCACCCCCTTTCATCAGACCCATTGCCTATCTCTGCAATAATCATAACAAGTTATTTTGTGTAGTCTTGACGGCGGGTCGGGTTTAAATTCGTTTATATTTTAAATACCTGTATGATTATTTATACAAACTGTGATTTTGTCATTTGTATGCTGTGAATTATTTTGTTAAATTATCAATAATTTTAAAACAGATAAATCAGTATTGAATTATCGAATCGATCCGAATGTAAATGACTTTTGCAATAATACGCCCAAAAGTGGAGATTATGCCGAAAAACTCGTACATTCAGTGAAAACAATTGTCGATCCGTGCCATGACTTCTATGATTATGTTTGCGACGAATTCGCTGCTAATCATGAGTTACCCGAAGGCCAAATTAAATTATCACAATTCGGCCTTGCTTATATGAAACTTCAGCAACAATTGACTGACCAATTAAATGAACCGAACAAAGCTAACGATTCGAAAGCAGTTAAGTTTGCGTCTGATCTGTACAAGTCATGCACTGATGAACGTAAACTACGATTATTTTTATCAGTTTCTAAAATGTGCCGGTATATGTACACCCTGGTTCATATAATGCCAGAATTGTTTTAGTTTTAGGCAAACAAACACTCAAATATTTTTATTTATCAATGTATTCGACACAAAGTTTTAATTTATATAATCAATTATAATCAGTTATATTGAAGCAACCCTGAAGCAATTGGAGTATCACCCGTGTGAAATTATGCACTCAACCTCTTTGGTGCATAACCTCAATACATACATACATTCCATTGAGGAAGTGGAGTAACGTAAAAGCCATTCATAAATTTATATACAGTACTATTATAGTATATCTCAATAGTATTGAGTCAATACTACGTTACTATAAAATTCCTGTTGTTATTAGCAAATAGGTTGCTGGCTAACTCATACAGAGAAAGAAATGTAAACAAATACATACAGTAATACTCTATTTATAATCACTTTATTCAATTAAATCAATTTAATGTTATTATTAGATTGCACTAAATTTATATATTAAATAAACCTGGTTTAATCGTGAAAAATTAATATATTTGATGTTTAATCATATCAATTAAATATACATAAAGTAAATTTCTTTTCAGGTATTTTATTGTATGAGCTTGTTTATTCTAACAACCTGTTTGCTAGTAAGATAACATGAATTAACAAACATTTCTTTCAGATGTTAAAATAAGCGTTCGAGCTTTTCCATTCCCAACATATATTTTCCTGGAAAATATTTCCTGGAATTCCCTAAAGCTAAGTAATAGCCCTGAATGAATATCATTGCTAAAATAATTTTTAAAATGTGGAATTTTATATTATTCATAAAATTCGAAAACAAATTGTCGTTACAAAAACAAGCCCGATCGTTATTACAAACTAGTATAATGGTACTTTGGTGATATTATAGCCATTAGAAGATAATTGAGTCAATTGGTATTCATAACTATAGTCTACAATGCATTAGTTGTATTAATAGTATCCTAAGTTCCTGACTATAAGCCGTCCCATGTATAAGCAGGGTACAATAAACTATAAGAAATTCTAAAATAAAACTTAGGGTAGTAATCATTGTTGAAATTTTCAAATTTTTGAAAATCTTGAAAATATAAAAACAAGAATAATTCTCAAAATTTTTAAGCTTTCACAACAATGGTGGACTGACAGACGGACGTACGGACGGACAGACACCTTCTCAAGAACATTAGCGAGTATACTCGCTAAAAAATATTTTAAATAATAAATGATTCACTACTATAGCGGCCTTAATTATATGGCATTTTATTCATTATTTGTACAGGAAAAATTCCTTTTCCTCTTTGTATTATATTTTTCCTGGGAATTCCGGGAGTTTATTGGGTGTTTTCCTGTGAGGCAAAATATCTCGAACGCTACATACAATACAATACTGACTGTTAGATTGTTTGTCGCTCTATAACGACATCTGACGGCTGTTTCAAATTCACAATAATTTTTGTACACTTTAAGTGATTTTAGAATTCATTTATTTATTAAAAAAAATTAAATAATTTCTAAAATAGTATTCATTTGTAATGATTGTGCGAATCAGGTCTTCAGCTATACTTCACTCTTAAGAGCCATTGCTTTTAATTGATTCCGTCTTTTGTTCTCTAAATATAACAAACATTTGTTCATTCGTTGCGTTCGGTTCGACCGAAATCTTTGCCAATCAGACGGTCCACTCGTTTGCAACTCCTCTTTAAGTGCTTTCTCTTCATTACATTTCACTATATTTTCGTGCAATTGTTTCGCACTTTTAGCTGAACTACAGTTCCTCTGGTAGTCAGCAATGGCTGAGAATAAGTCCCAAATTGTGAACTCAGGCCACAAGACGTCAGCGAAGGCTATGACCGCATATCTGGTCTGCCATAACATGTAGTCATTCAGTCTGACCGCACCCGACGTTCGCACCAATAGATCCAGTTCTGGCGATTGATTTGTGCACAGAAATCGTCTGACCAGTGATTCCGTTACATCCGATTCAGTGATGACTTTGTTTTGGACACAAGTCTGCAGTCCTTGCAATGCAGCCGTCATCCCATGACGTGATGTATAGGCGAAGCAAATGTTCACAACTTTCTGCCGATTCTGTTGAGTCGAGAGCACAATATCGGCGATCACTGGATGTGAAAACACGAATACATTTCCGGCTTTCCATGAGTTTCTCGGATCTACTTCCGGGAGTTTGTCGACTTGCTATTGTCTTGCCAGTGCTATTGTGGTGCACTGGTGCTGTATTACTATGGTGCTATTGACACCACTGTCAACAGATGGCACAAGTATTCGAAGCATACAAATCAATGACAAATATCAAATACAAGTACTGTATAACTTATACTTATACTGTATAAGTACGTCGAGATGTGTGAACTCCGAGTTCATAATTCAATACATTATAATCTGTATATTCAGTGCTAATCATTTCCAGTCATATATTAAATAATCAAAAATAGAAATTGAGTTCATTCGATAAGCAATGATTTTATTGAGAACAAGACTGGTATATAATAATGTTAACTCCGCTTTGTGCAATGAAATTGAATGATACAGATTTACGACTTTTTCTCACCAAGCCTTTTCTTTTGATAGTAACCGTTGTTAATAACAGACCTTTCCCTAGTTTTCTCTTCAGCTATTTTCTAGCCTTCTATCCAGTATTTTCATGGCCTTCTCTCCAGCTTTTACCTAGCTTAGAGGTAAAACCTTTATCTAACTTTCGTATCTGTCCCATTGTTAATAAATGACTTTGTTTCCCAAACCCTCTTTCCTGCTTCTCTCGGAGAATGGGTTGGAGGTTACTTGTCAAAATTATATACTCCACTTTTATCAATAATTGAAATAATTGTTTCTCAATAAAAGTCAATCCTTATTCGTAATGAACTTTAGGTTTGGGATTACACAGTGTTTGGGGAAAAGATGTGAATTATGTGTAGTAGGGACTGAGAGTTTCATAATTTTATATTTGACTGGTTATTAGTCATAGAGTCCTGTCTTTCTATAAAATACTGTATATTCGACACATTCACTAACATACTTACCGCACAGTCAGACCTGCCGTAAATCACACTGTGTAATTTCACAACTGTCTATATTCACACTGATTTCAGTCCCAACTTGGGCCCTATGTTAAAGTACAGGAACTAATTTCTCACCAGTGTATTTTCTACTTCACACAAAACTCACAGAACAGGCCTATCTATTAGCACATAGTTTCCAATCTGTAATTTTACAAAAAAAATTTCCTAAATTAATAAAATTAATTTTGAAACTATTGGTTAATTTTTTTTTGTGAAGAATTTACCCATTATATTGTGAGAGGAAGGGGACATATCAAGAGGTAAAATAACAAATGAAAAAGTGTAGAATACCCGGGATATGGTACCAGAAATTGCGTTTAAAGTAGGAAATGTCTGTTTTTCATACGAATTTGGACCGAATTTGACTAAATGTAGCCTTAATTCAGTTATTCTGAGTTAAGGGTTGTATTTTGACTAAATCTACCAAAAATTTGGTCATAATCGTCCATTTTTCTCAACTCGGTAATTTGTCGAAGGGTATTTGATAATTGTAAAGTTCGGAGAGATACATTATAAATGTTATCAAGCTCAATCTATGAAACGGTACAAATACAGAGAATTTATTTTATTATTCGCCCAACAGATGCCTTCAGTGGAGACACGGCAGGTATTGTGAAGAGAATGCATACGAAATCTATGTGGGTTATGATCAGATTCAGCAGATGAATCACCTGTACCGCATGAAGAACTCGTTCATCCACCCAGAGTTCATAACCTATGGGTACTTTTCCAAAAACTACAACAGTGTGCACGACATCGGACTCATACAAGTGGACAGACGTATCGATTTCGGAACGAATAGTACTTATCGTCCGAATAATGCAATTTGTTTACCGAAAGACTCGAATATAACGGTCACTGAAGACCAGTACGCGATCATCACTGGTGTCGGTAACACAGGCCCTAACGGTCCGACTGGTGACAATTTGACCGCTTATATGAAAACGGGTTGGGTTAGGGTTTACACACAAACTTATAACATCACCAAAAGTAATGTATTTGGTTTAAATTTGTGGAATGGAACCATGTTGGTCTATAAAATGATACCATTGCCCGATGGATCAGTTCTTGTGGTGTAAGTATTCAAAGTTCACCTATCACTATCCCGGGTGCAAATATTCAAGCTGATTGTAATTTGTTTTAATATTTCGAAACAACGATTCGATTGAATATAAAAATATAAATTATTCTGAATTTAATTCATTCACAAAAAGGGTGATTCTGGCGGTCCGGTTGTGCAGTATGTCAATGGACGGGCAGTTTTGATTGGTATTACTCAAGGGTCAGTGGAAGAAAATGTTCCCCGTGGTAGATGTTATAAAGATCCGAATAGCGAGCAATTGAATGTTATTGTTTCCGAACACTTGAAATGGATTTTATGCACAATTAGAGGAAAACAGAATTGCATTTGATTTCATGTTTACATAAATTCTTATAATCTTTGCATAAAAACAGTCTCAACAGTAAGTAACTTAACCAGTGTAATTATAAGCGTATAATTCATGAATTTGTTGAATAATCTTAAAAACCAATATTATTTTTTCATTAGCAAATGCCCAGGCTTGTTTAAATATATAGTCTTAATTAAATAAATATAATCTGTGCATAAAAACAGTCTCAACAACAGTAATGAATTTATTAATATTTTATTATTTACAAATGTCAAGGTCAAAATCACTAGGATTTCATTTCACCAGTGCAGTATATTAAGGCGAAATATTTAAACAATTTTAGAATCACAATATTGTCTGTATTCACCCTGGGCTTATCCTATAATACCGCTATTCACTGCTTTCAAACACATTTAATGCTTTCATTAAAATATTCTTTGTGTTCATTCAATAACCTTGGTTCAACATCCTGTAACTGGTTTATTTTTAAAATAAAATTTTCACAATTTTTTCCAATACAAATTAAGCAAGGTTCTAAGTATCAGTCAGTTCTGGCGCAACAATTGAATCGCGCGCCACAGAAAAACCACAGGGTCTACAATATTGAATCTTTAGGAGGGATAGTTAATGTTTGATAAAAATTATATATGAAAAAGTTCCTTTCACAATTAAGGCGCTTGATTCAAAAGTGCTGATATGCTTACTTTTCAATTTGGATCTTAAACTACACAAAAACCACATGGGACACAACATTGAAGTTGGTCTTATATGAATTCAATGCAAACATATATTTCTGAAAATCAAGTCATATAAGGAAATGAACGAAATTTTGTGCTTTAATTATATGACAACACATTTCTATGTACATTAAATATATCAACGAAATAAAAACAGATATCAGGGTAAAAAAGTTTTATTTTAATTGAAAAAAATATAAAATTTGTAATTTTATATATAATTTGTCAGAAAAGTGGATATGAGTATTGGGTTTTTTTTAACAGGAACAGATTAACAATTTATACAATTAATAGTAAGCAGGTTCAAATATTTGGATATTCTAATCATTTTTAGATGTCTTCTGTTCCGCATCTCTGCATAAAAGCCTTTTCTTTGTATTGAAATAATTGACTAAAACTTTATTCTCTGTTGTGTTGAGTGAATCGGGAATTGTATGCAATGTTTGATCGCTTTGTATATCGTTTGCATCGAAACTCCATTCAGTCATTCGTTGCAATACTTCACAACAAGAATACCTGTCTTTATATGAGCCTTGGATTAAATTTTTCACAATATTTTCAAAACATTTGAATTTTCTGTCCAAAAGTGTCGATACGTTTGGGTCTCCGAAGAAAGTGCTGTCAAAACAAAGAAATTATTTTTCACACAAAATAACACAAATATTATGTAAAATAGTATTACGTTTTGAACTCAAACAATGCGATCGCAATCATACCCAGACTATAAATGTCTGATTTGGTAGAGCACTTGCCAATGAAAACTTCAGGTGCAGTATAGCCGGGTGTTCCGGCACCAGTTAATGAAGTGACAGTATCACCATGTTGCAATGTGACCAGGCCGAAATCACAGATTTTGATGAAATTGGTTTCACTGTTGTCTTTGAACAGAATATTCTGTGG
>JAQIWA010002311.1:0-13824 GCA_034693305.1 Eueremaeus valkanovi
CATTTTTCGACTAAACGCAATTTTTCGGCCATTTTGGCCGCCATCTTGTTTTCAAAATACCCCCCCCCCTAATACCCCCCTGAGTTTTGGCCAAAAATCCGCCATTTTACCCCCCCTGAGTCGGCCGACCTTGGGCATCCCTAATATTAATAGAACCTTTAAAGTTATTGCGAGCAAATATCTTAAATATCAAATGACAATGGGTACAGTAATCTGGTTACAAAGCTGACTTCAACCCGTTTTGAGTTATTACAAGTGTTTGCTGTGAATGATCTCATTTATTAATATAAATAATTCAATTAATAATATCTCTCTTATTATAAGAACTTTGTGTAAGAAAGACAAAAATCTTAATTAATTCAAAAGATTTTTTTGATATGTATTATAATTTGATCCCAAAATATGAACAACTCTTGGCTCAACTTTTGTGTTGACTTTGCTCTGAATTATTAACGATATATTGAGTTGAATATGAAATCTTATAACAAAACTAAAAAGTTTTTTAATTTTGTTCAACAATTTAACTGTTAATACAATTATATATTAATATTTGTTAAATACTTAATAATATATAATAAATTACAAAATAC
This sequence comes from Eueremaeus valkanovi, assembly GCA_034693305.1. NCBI lineage: Eukaryota > Metazoa > Arthropoda > Arachnida > Sarcoptiformes > Eremaeidae > Eueremaeus > Eueremaeus valkanovi. Next base: position 591 of record JAQIWA010002311.1, read on the forward strand.
AGTATCAAATCAATAAACAATTCTTGATTGCAGAATATTCAATACATTTATCATTCAAAGCATCAAGATCAAATTATACATTAAAGGGATAACTTGTTATTTATTGCTAAAACCAATTCTTATAATAACAATCGATTTGTCAGTTATTTTACAAAATGCATAAATATTATGGTATATATTGTGTTGAAAATAATAGTTATTTTAAAATAAATCTCAACAAAATAATTATATATTTTGTTCGTATGATTAAAAAAAATAAAATTTCAACAAATTATTTAATTTCGTTGATTTTTGTGACAATCGGTTATATTTATAGCAATGTTATAAACAAATAAGAAAATGGAAAACAATTTATTTTATAAGCTTTCTGTCAATTCATAAAATATCAATAATTTGTAATTGAAATTCATGAGTGATTTTATACTCAATTTTTATAAAACTATACAAATCTATGAATATTTGCCATAATTTGTAATTATTATAATAATTCTTAGACTACAATATCAAACAAATATTCTTAATATTTATATTATATTTAGATTAACTGTAATTATAATAATAATAATAAAAATAAATCATATATTCTGTACATTAATATTAATACTATTAAACGTATTGTTTGACTTCAACTCAATTAATATATATCTTAAATATTAACCAAAAATCGAAATAAAATTTGTCGTAAGAATAATGTAAAGAAGAATATTGTGATAAGAATGACATCAATTCCTTTTGGTGCCGACATTGATGAGGTATTTGCAGCAATGGGTTAAAAGTTGTTTATCTCCAGAATATAGTTCTGTATTGACTTCACGGGTGTAAATGTCAAGTCCGTACTGTCCGTCTTCGGGAAATTTGATAAAAAAGGTGACGATATCGTCGTCCATATGAGCGCTCACATACTTCGATAGCTTTTTCTCTTCGATCCCATTCTTATGCAGAGAAGCCATAAAATCAGTCAATTGTCGAGACATTCGGAACTGTATTTCCAATGTTTTCTCAGCAAATATGAGCGCGTCTTCGTGTGTCAGCGGAATCAGACCGAAGAGACGAGTGCTCTTGAGTGGCCCCCACTCACCACTGGCACAGTCTGGCAGCGGAACCATAACAGTCTGCAAATCGTCGCATTCAATCTTGAATTTGCAGACACTCTTAAACTTCATGGGCTCTCCCGTCACGTACTCGCGAGGAGTGGTTGCGTTGGCGAAGATATCCATAATGAAAGACCCACTACAGGGGGCGTGCACTCGGAACGAGACCATATTGCCGACCACTGATTGCATAACAAATCTCTTGAGACCAATGCCGTCGAATGAGTCGCTCTCGCGGTCATAGAATTTGAGATTATAGTGGAATATAAGACTTGGAGTCATATTCGTAGGCATTCCTATCCTGACTGTGGAGGCGCCCGAACTATCTGTGTATAAGACGGCTCTTATGTCTTCATCGGTGAAATAGAGGCCGTACCGGAAGAACAGGGATCTAACGAATGGCAATTCCTCGAACTCGCTGATAGTGATGGCCGTCTTGAGGAGTTGCCACTCGAACTGGAGTGGGAAGAACTCGTATATAAACTCTTTCGGATCAGTCAGGAAGTAGTGGTCGTCGTATTCATAGCGCAAACTATCGGATTTGCCTTTACTGCCCGGTTTGGGCACTTCCTTGGCGTTGACCAGATGTCTGGCCCCCCAATTGCACTGGACGAAACGCCAGGCCCCGGCCACATAGACGGCATTCCAAGAGTTCCTGAATCTATTGTCTTCGAATCTGACTCCGGGCTGATATCCAGCGCTTTTTGAATAACCCTTTATGACTACACAATGCAAACCCGCGTAACTGTGAAATGAAATTAATTGAATTGTTTTAATGATTGTATTTAATTAGAAAATAACACAAATAAGTGTTTCTCGAAATAAATCGCTTAAAATATTCACAACTTTTTATGGAATAATCCGATTATAAAAGTAGACAAAAAGCTGTTTAATAGTTGTCTCATAAGAGTGGGAAAGAAAATAATTGAATAATTTGTATAATTAAACGAATTAATAAGGATTTCAGTTTAAAATTTCAGTAAATTTTTTAATTAAAGTTTAAGTAGCAGGGTCAATGCTTGAGTTTGGTAAAGATGAATCATAGCTGTCATCTCCCGACTACTCCATCAAAATATTGGGTTTCACTTGAATTCAATTAAGAAATCGTTGATTTTTGCGGAAAATTTTTCAAAAAATATAAACAAGTCTTTATGTGCAGTGCAAACAAATTAATACAATTAAAATTAATTTCCAAACCCATAATGAAAACTCATGAATATTTCATTTTTGAACTTTTCAAATGTCTCTTATTATTTTCAGAGCCAATCCCTCTCTTTTGTAAATACAAGACAAACATATAATTTGTCAAAAAAATAACAAATAATTAAATAATTAGGAAATTAAATATAAGGAAATTTATTTTAATGACAGTGCAATTCTATGGTTATGTCAGATAAGAGGGCAGATCAACAGAGAAGCTGAAAGTCTGTTTCAGACCCAATGGACTGAATGGGTATCCAAATGATGGTCCACTCAGTCAATGCAATTCATTCTTTAAAATCGAGTCTTAGGTGTCATTTGGGAGAACTTCTTAGAAAATAATTAGAGTCTTAGATCGTATGAAGCCATTAGTTGGGGAAACATGGTTTTAGGTAGAGTCCAGTTCACTATCTCTGCATATTAAGCATAAAGTCATTAAAGACCGCATTTGAATACATAATGTCCTCTAATGTACAGCAAAGGCAAACAAAAACATTATTCAATTGCTGTATAATATTAATATGATTTCAAGTCCACTGAAATACACAATGGATTGAAGACAAATGAATTGATGGGAAAGTGGGTCACGGCTTATGACTTTCTGGCAAAGAAGCATTGGTGGCTCATAGCTGATGGCGCTCATAGCACGCGACAATTGCTTGGGCACAAGAATACGCACATCAAAGCCATACATAAAGAGGTCGCAAATGATTGAGTGCTCAATACTAATAGTAGCCAATCATAAGTTCATAATCCGAAGACATCCTTACCTACAAAGCCGCTTAAAAAGAACATGGTAGCTTTCTGTGCCGTGCTTTATGCCCCTAAGAATGCCCATGGGTGTGTCCGCGTTTATATCGTCGTCGAATTTAATTGTATTCAAATTCTTGACTGTAATCCATCTGAATATAGCCCTCGCCTTCTCTACGTCTGTAATACAGCTTCCGATCAAAAGGCGCACCAAATCTGTGAACGTCTTCTGGTCTTCGCGCGCGACCTAACAGTGCATTCAAAGAAACAAAATCCATATTTGAAAGAAATTCATTGACGACAATAAGCATTACATTGATTGCAATTTGATCCAGTTCTGCAAATACATCCGGGTCGTGATATATGTCTATCTTCGAGATGAGTGGAGGGCTGGGAGGTGGCGGTTGGCTCGGGTATGGCATTATTGGCTCGTCTTCGCTTATATATGACTTTTCGTTTGTCTGAATCCAAATAATAATAAGAAAGAAATAATTAATAAAAACATTATTTCCTTAAATGAGTGGCAAAACAATTGATTACTTGTGAGAACTCATTAAACTTTTCACTGATCAGATTCATCATTTCCCGGCTCTGTTTGTCCACCAATTCTGCAGTGGCCTGTCTCTCCTGTTCCAATAGCTTCCGGGTAAGCGATTCCTTCTTCCTGTCCAACTTAACCGTCATATTCTTCTCTAAGTCCTCTTTCTCCCTCTGGTGTCTTAGTGTAAGTGTCTTTTCCTCGTCATTACCTAATCTTTTCTTCTTGACGTTCACCTCGTGATGGTATCGGGAGGTTATTCTCTCCAACTCTTTCTCCCATTCCTCCTAATCATCCAAACCATACATACAATAAATAGATTAAATTGAATTAATTTCAGTCAATATAGAAAATAAGTAGAGCTCAATCAGAACTGACTTGAATTTGTTGACTAATATGTGTTTCCTCTTCAGCTCTTTTCTTAGAGAACTGTCGGTAAAGAGCGTCCTCTTCAGCCCTGTGTCTCATCTCAAGCTTTCGTTGAGTTTCGGTGTCCTTCAGATCAAACGAATGTTTTAACAATTATTGACCGCAAATAAGTAGAGATGAATTGCAATATAAACTGTACAATTGATGTGGGACATTTATTTGTTGGTAGAATTAAAATAAACTGTGTTTGAGTAGAGTGTAATCATAACTGATAACCAGTGCCAGGAATATCATTCACTCTCACTCCCTGTGATAACTGATCTATTTGTGATATTTTGTCGATACAATACATGAATTCATATAATTTTTAAATCCGTTTATAATTGGATTCTTAAGTGCTATCAATAGAAATGAGTCCGCAATAGGAAGTAACAGCTTATATAAGCTTTCAATTATAAATTCAAAACAGTTAAAACTAAGTAAATCCATAAAATGTGCAAGGTATATATACAGTATATATAAGAAAAAGAAAGGCAAATATTTTGAAAGCATTAATTTTTATTATATTTACATAACTTTTATCAAATTTCGATCAAAATTCTGTCAAAAATATAATAAAATTTCCGCAAAAGGGGGAGGTTTTTGACCATATTTTATAAAGAAAACTACTCCTCCTATTCCTCATAGAATTGAATCTCTACTCATATCGTCTGATCTCTTACTGTGCTTTATGTGCCGAATGTGAGTTATCATTAAAAATTCATTAATACTATTAATTCAGATACAAATAAACTTCTCATTCAAACAAAAATACAGTAGAATTGCATTAAATAAGTTTGAATTGAAAATAAAAAATAACAATAAAATAAACAGAGATCTATTGGTGGCCTTAATTTGATTTTCACAGCAGTATTTGTAAATCTAAATCCATTAACACTTTCTATAGTTTGCAAAAAATCATTTGATCTTAAATTGTTATCTTTGAACGAAATGCTAAGAATTGAAATTTAGGACATTTTAGCATTTATTCTGGCATTCAATGAGCGAGAGAATAAATATTTGCCAAAATTAGTGTAATTTAATTCACATATAATAAGAATGTGATTGTATTGTATAAAATTCACAAACTTTAAGCCCACTTCTTATTCACATCCAAATAAAGAATAAGTTGCGACAAATTGATAAGTTTTGGGTATAATTAGACTCAAGTGTTATTGACTTTTAGAAAACATTTCAATAGAAGCCAAACAAAGTGTTGAATAATTTCTTGGCTTATATTTATAAATATGATAATTAGGTTTCGAATAAATTAAGAATTTATTTGTTTTCAATTGAAAGTATAATATTCAATAGTAATATAAAATATTCGACCAGGATAAAATACAGGATATTATTGAAAAGGATATTAACTGAGACGGAGGTAAAGTAAAAGAACAGTTTTGAAAAGTCTTTTGGAAAATACAAGGAATATAATAGAGTGTAGTGAATTGTTTAGCATGATATAGGGAAATTACCAGTATACATTATTAATGATTGTGTGACTGATAGCGGTAATGCATATTCATTGATAATATATTGGTAAGGTTTGAGAAATTGTATATTTACTGAAAATATGGTATAATTATAGCTCAATAGAAAGTAAAGTATTCCTTAATAGAAAAGATTTGCCGAATACTGTATAATAGGTTCCAGTATTAGATCGAATTTAATTAACCTTATTTGTTGAATAATAACTCTATGAAACAAAATACTTAAGAGTATTTATAAGCTGTATATTAATGACCCTGATTTCTCGATAAACTTAAATACAAAATAGCGTTTAATTGATTTTTTTTGACAAATTATACTGTTCTGAAAAAAAATTATTATTAGACCAGTAATAAAACCAGAAAAAAATCCACTTAAAAGACCGATAAATAAACTAAAAAATACCAATTATTTTCTTAATTAAGTAATCATTAAATTGAACTAATGTCAAATGAAATTTCATATAAGTTTATATTTAGTATTTTCATGAGAAGGGATGTCCAATGAGTTAGAGTTTTTCATTTCGATTCAATTTTTTATATTTGAATTGTGTTTGACTTTTTAGGGGAAATCCATTCTATTGCCTAATTATATGAAAAGTTTGTCTGAGACACGATTTAACAATTACTGGTATATAGTGTGCAAAATAGTTGTCTATATTTCTAATCATTAAGTTTTTACGCTAACTGTCATCAATACATATGATTATTATTATATTAATATTAAAGTCAGTTTATATTAAATATCTAAGAGTCAAACAACCGATTCGGAGCTATAGATTGAAAAATAATATTCAATTTAATGCATAATTAAGTGAATATAAAAACATTTTAAATCTAAACGATGTACTGATAGCTGAAAATTCTAAATAACTATAAGTTTAAGAATAAAAGTAAAAATTAATTTAATTAATACGAATGCATAATATTTTTTATATAAAATTCTTGTTCTAAACACGCAATGAAAACAGATTAAGGCTTAGAATCTAATGAAAACTTTTTTCTCTCATTCATAATAATTAAAGTGAATTTGCATTTATTTAAGGTTTTCAGTGTTTTTCATAAACAGAATACTATATGAACTAAACTCTACTGTATTTTAATGACGTTTAGAATTTTAAAAATAAGACCAGTCGTGAAGATATTATATTTGAAATTATAATATACTTTATATACTTTACATAATTTTGTTTTTATTTCCTTTTTAAATATGAATTTCATTGTTAATGATTAGAAATAATTATATGCATTCACGTAAGTCTACACACCATTCACTCAATACAAGCATAAACTGTAACAAAATTTCTGAATCACTTAATAAATAATTACCTTGGAAATAGGCAAGATCATTATTCTAAAAATTTTAGAAAAAGTTTCCTTGTCTAATTTAATATTCTTATCATTTTAATAGCTTAGTGTGTATACAAACTGCTCTGGTAGAATCTAATTGATCGATATTGTATAAAAGCGCAATATTTCACAATTATTTGTCATAACTTTCAAGCCGTCAAAAACGAATAGTCCGTAAGTGTGACACTCACTCGTCAGCTTAGCTGTTTGAATGCATAGTCTGCTTGACTGGAAAGACTGGTCAGATTTATATGCATTAAATATTGATATGTTAGACCAAAAATGAAAAAAATTAGGCATCTTTCAAACTTCCCCTGATATCACCCTTACGGGCCATTCGTTTTTTGACTTCCTTCAACACCTATAGTAAGATATATCTCATGTCATATAATTCAATGCCGAAAATTGAATCACAAATTGATATAAAAATATTTGAGATTAAACTTAAATTCAATTCAATTCTTCTTTAAAACTGAAGTCTACAGTCTGTATGCATGACTGGCAGTGCATGTATGGTAAGCGCTCTGAAAAGAAAAGGACTATTTTGTAACCCAAGTCATCCTAAATATGAAAACATAAATATTATATTATATTATATTATATTATATTATATTCCGGTGTAATCTATAATCTATATAAAAATGTTTGTTTAGAATAACTTTTCTTTTTTAAATCAATTATCGGACTATCAATTGTATAGACTTATAACGGAGTTCATTGATTTGTGTCTAATAATTGTATAGCGAGTGTGAAATTGTGTAGAAAATATTGTTTTTGAAGACTAATAACAATAATCTATAAAAATGTTTGATTGAATTGAATAAATGTGTTTCCTTATGCACATCAACACAATTTGCAATACATTTCAATCAATTTTTACATTGATTACAGATTTTTAGTGAATTATATTTCATTGAATACAATTAAAATTTATAAATATTTTAAAATAAAACTCATATTTCTATAAACCCTAATATATTGGTATTCTTGTGCACATTCTTTTAGGAAGCTTTGACATCAATTCTAACTGTTACTTTGTTTTGCCTAGATTACACCCTTGCACATTTGTAGAACAAAATTATAATTGAATAGAAATATAATTTTTAGAGAATTTTATGAAATTATATTTAAAAGATTTATATTTAATTAAATTCACAAAACAGTAAAGTTTTTTGTATTTTTGTTTTATAAGTTCAACCGAAACGGTCGACAATTAGAGAGACAAAAGTTTACTGAAGTGTTTGAAATTAATTATTAAAAACATATGATATGATACAGACATTAATTGGTGACAATGAAAATCTTGTTGATATATATGGCATATGATATACGGAAGCGAAGAACCAATTGAAAGACATCTTGTTATTCAGATAGTGTATAATATAATACCTGTCCTAAAGTGCTATTTCAAGTTTTTGTGTCCTATTGTAGTCAGGGATGTCATGGATGGGAGACATTCACCAAATCCAGTCCTAATGAACATATCATTCCTTTCTATCGTTTAAATAGTATCGCAAAGCATACCGACCCGGAAGGCAACCAAAACAATGGAAAGGCTTGAGGACAACCTAAATATGTTTATCAGCTCTACTTATGTCATATATGGGCCTAAAAGCCGAACCGAATCTTTTGATTTACAATTCAAACAACGAATACTGTGTCAAATGGATTCACACAATCATAAGAGCAGTACAGGTGCAACACATATACTCCGATTGCTCTTTCGTGTCCAATCATATACCGGTAATAAAGATACTCATGTTCTTCAAGTGCAATAGAGAGGTTCGAGCACAAGCAAGAATTATCAAGGTTTGTCAGAGTAGACTAAGACCAGCTTAAATTGTATGTGAAGACTTTACTCAATGGTCCTGGATTCTGAAAACTATAATATCAATATAACCAGTTATATAGGAAATTAAATATGAATAAGATTGAACATTAGTGAAGATAGCATGGACATTTATGCCAACATTGATATAATTAATAATATCTGTGATATTATATAAATCTTAAAATAATAAATAACTTTTGAAATGATATTTAAATTTTTGGATCAAAAATATGATAGAATTTTCGTTGGATTAATATATTTATAAAATGCATAAAAATAACTGTAAATGTGTTGGAGAACTAGATTTGACTTTAGTTATGAAATTGTAATGATTTGAGATCAATAAGTAAACGAGATTATAGGTTAAGTCAAATCGTATTAAATTATTTATTTTTGAAATATAAATAAAAGATATGTTTTTGTCCAATAATTTTCATATTTACTGATTATTATAGTGTTATATACAATATATATATACATACTGTAGTGTATATATATATAAAGTATAATAATTACATATGTATTGGCATTGATGTGGGATTAATAGCCAAATAAGAGTATTTGTTCTAAATTCTCACAAATTCTACCACTTTTTTACACACTTTGATTGTGTGCTTACATTAGAAAAAAAAGTTTGAGTTCAGACAAAATAGGAAACAAAATCTAATGTAAGAAATAAATATTGAATGAGAGAAAAAAGTTTTATATATAAACTTAGATTCAGTTCAATAACTCTAAAAACCTTTCGACTCATTCATTGAAATTTAAATTTTTTTCAAATTAAAAAAATCAAGTTTTCGTGAAAATAAAAAACAATGAGAATTATTATTATTAAAAATAAAACACAAACAGAAAGGAAAATAAAAGATATATAAATATTCATTTGATTGGAAGCAGACTTTTATAGAGTTTAAATTTATCAATCAGAGGTGGGCAGACTGATTGTCTACTACCTACCACAATCTTCTCCATAAGTATCATCGAATCTATTATTAATTTTGCCGAAACCGCAACTTAAGAGTTGAAATAATAGTGAATTCTCTCTGAATATAATTATATTAATGCCATAGTCTTCAGAATATCTGTGCAAATGTTCAAATCTAAGTTTGACCAACTTGCGATATAGCCAAAATACCCCCTGGCCAAATTCGATGAGTCTAGGCTTAGTAGAATGATGAGTTTAAAAAAATTGAAATATCTCCCTGAGTGCATCGAATCGGGCACTTTATTTTTGGGTCACTTCTCATGGATTTGGAGTTTTTTAAAGAAATTTTTCGGAAAATTATAAAATTGTTCTCAAATTATCTCATTATATGTTTTGATAAGTTATTTTGCTCACAGATTATGCTTAATTCGTGTGACTCTCACACCTCTGTCTTCGGCTTTCATTCATTAAGTTATCCAATAATTCAAATCGAGAACCAATTTATAGAGAGATTAAGAATAAATTTTAAATGAATTAAAAAAAATAGTGATTTCATTGAGTTATAGCCCGTAAGACAACGATATAAATAAATTTAAAACAAAAGTGTATTTTCAGAACAGAACTAACACTCCTATTAAATGTGGGACAGAATCTCTGAAAACGATATTTACCCCAATTTTAACTGAATTTGAAAGCAAATGATTTATTAGAATATTATTTACAAAAAAACAAAATTAATAATTACTAAAGCGTTTCAGTTATGAAAATTATCAATTAATTCAATGATCATTCAAATAATTATAGCCATCGGTTTGATTGTATGAATTGAATAGCAATCAAAAAAATTAATTATAAGTTTGAGTACAACTGATATCTGATAACAACTACTGATTCCTTACGACTAAACAAATAAATTATTTTTGAATCAAAAGTAGGAAATGAGAAGAAACTGATTGCAAGAAAGCTGTTCATTGATTGGCACCTATTTATTAAACAGCAAACAATAAATGAACTAAAAGTCAACAAACAATAGGTAGCGAACACCCAAACACCTACTTCTTATTGTACTTTTCTAACGGGTCTGTTATGTCTTTCCTTTCATATAGTATAGTATTTAATTAAACTGTATGTAAATTAGTAATAAAAACTGTTCACATCATTAATCGATCGATTGATTTCGAGTTTTGAATTGTCAAACAAAATATTTTTATGAATGGATATCAAAAAACTATTTTTCAAAGCAATACATCATTAGATATAATAATAGCCTTCAGTTTTTTCATTAGCACTCATTCGCTCCAATTTTACTCTTAAGTAAAGGACGGGTTTTGATACGAAAAAGGAGAGTACGTATACCTATAGTATATTTCACATCTGTTTCTAAAATCTATAATTTTTATTGAATTTTCGCCAAATATTTCAATAATAAAATGTTTGATTCAATGCATAACTTACGAGAAATTCATTGATACGACTCTCGACTCCACTGTGTTTATAGATCTTCTGCAGTCGGGTCTGATTGACCGCATGCTGAATGTGAAGGGCTGAGGCATCGAAGTGTCCGGCCATACTCTCCTTGTGCAACTTGGAATGGTCGTTGTCGTATAGTTTGGAATTGGTCAGGGCTGCTTTGATGCCTAGAGCGTCGGCATTAAAAGTCGCTTTGCCTGAGCCTCTGATCTGATCGTTGACGAGATGATTGGTTTTGGGAACATTCAGAGCTGTTTTGATTCCAACTGAGAAACCGTCTAATTTGCCCGGACCCGTCTTGGGCACATGACTTTGACAATAGACCTATTGATGTGACAGACAATTTCAGAACAGATTACTACAACTTATTTTGAGCTCAAATTTGACGCAAACAATGAGAAGCTTATTATGAAGACTGAAATGATTAGCCTTTAAATGCACTTCAATTGATTGAACGACTCAAACAGTTTTGTGCGCTTTTGTCTCATTCAGTGTTAATTTAAAGGTGTATTCAGTTGTGAGCAAATGTGTGGGCAAAACATGATTTTTTATAATGTGTGGGCTATTAGAGTATGGAATCAAAAGTCATCCAAAAATTAACTCTTTTCCAAAATATTCTACATTTATGTGATATACCATTATCCAGGAATGTGCAAGGAGGTTGCAACTGTGCACTTTTTAGAATGAGTTTCCGACCCCTTAGTTGGCAAAAGTATTCACACATTTGAGTGGCACTCGATTTTGTGCAACAATTAAAACTACTCCACGACATTTTCGAGCTTCAACGTCCTAATATGAGTAATGCCCAATTATGTTGCACAAGTACTGTACATTTATTCGAGCTTTTATACACCAGAGGTGCCGAAGTCTATTCAAAATACCCTATCATAAATTGAGAAAACTACCCAGTACAGTAGAAAAGAATCAAAAACCTTTTTAGGCTCATTGATGTAGTTGTGAAGGTTAGACCCAAATGAATCAACTGAGAGATGAGTCTCTCTGTTCTACACTGGGCTGACTCACTCACACAATACATGTGAATCTATTTTCAGTTTAATCCAAGTCCTCAGCATTTGTTCACTTTGTCCTCCACTTAAAGTACAATTAAAATAGAGTTCGTGTCTATGACTACAACAATAGTTTGTAGTAATAGTGAGAACACAGTCTTTAACACTGTTTTCTAAATTCAATTCAATCTGTGAACACAATTAACAGATTTCATGCTTTAATTCTTGAATTCGTGATTCATTCGACAATTTTATTAAAAATAGTTCTTTTATTCAGAGATAAAGTAATTAAATCATACAATACTCGATCGAAATTATAATCTCAGATATCATGACTTCGAAAATCATTGAAACCTTATATTTATTATCGGTTTAGTTCTCAATCAAAACTAACCGACACTACAAACACAATGAAGTAATAATGCGCTCGTCTTTGCTATCAATCCATTTATAATTCAAATTCAGTTTAGAAGTAAGAAATAGAAAAATGTTGAATCAATTTAAATTTTATTCAGGTGTGAATTGAATAAATTTTGAACCAACCAAATAAATATAGAACCAGTATCAGAATCTATGCACATCACTGGCATACAGAAGTGAATAAAGGTTTTCAAACAGAATTTGAACAAAAATATAACAAATATTTTAATTCAACTTATATTTGACAAAGAATTTCGTTTCATTCATAAATATCCAGAAAAGTAAAAAAAATACAAATCTTTTAATGAAATAAAATTAAAATTTGATTAAATATTATGAAACGAAAGACTAATCGACTAATCATTCGATTAATTAGATCTGAATTAATTAAATCTTAGATTATTTCGACAGAATTATAATCAGCCCAGATTCAATTAACAAAATTGATTTGAACTTTATTTTTATATTCATTTTCTTCTTATATAATATTATAATATAAGTTAGATTCGAGTATTTTCTATAGCACTGCAATTGACATGGATGCTAACTTTTTTCCTCATCAAACCCATTATGAATTCAATTTTATTTTTACTGACAGTTAGAAAATTGATTTTCAGAAGATTTATGAATCGATTGAATAAATTACAGTCTAGATTCGGATTGGTAAACACTTAGTTCTATGAACATTTCAATTTGATGAACAAATTCTTGAGAACAAAGTCCTATCCATTTGAATGCAATGTTAAAATAGTTCAGT
>JAQIWA010002312.1:0-13814 GCA_034693305.1 Eueremaeus valkanovi
TTAAAAAATATAAACATTATTTTGACAGTGTTACCAAAGTGGTCTCAAGAATTTTCTTTTGGTGAACTGTACTTGATTAATACAGCTTATAAATGAACTAATAAAACTTTTGAGACCTCTTTGGTAACACTATCAAAATGATGTTTATATACTTTAAACTACTTTTCCCGTCCTAAGAAAATTGTTCTTTTAAAATTTTTTTATAACTTTTGATTCTTCTTTCATATATGTAAATGTTGGTGAAAAAATAATTTAATTATCTCAATTTTGAAATTTATATGATTGAATTTTCAAATGAATATTACTTTTCAACTATTATATTTAGAATTGATTTTTTCACATATTTCATATATATACCACACTGTTTAATGGTGGTTAAAATGATTTTGAAAAATAAAGATATTTTGTGAAGTACCGACAAGTCCTTTATTCGCTGATATTCAGCTGTTTATCACTGAAATAACGTAGAACAACTTTTACAAGGAAATTCTATTTACCTAGATTAAATATTCCTTAATGAAATTGAACTATAATTATTATTCTTGTTTCCTTTTAGCCCTTGATAGTTTCAATTATTTTTGCCCAAGCATTTGTGCTCACCATATGATCTGTCTGACGTGATCACTTGATCACCCCCCGTTCAAACGTGTCTTATAATTTGTGAGACATTCCTGAGAAGACTTTTATCCTAATCTGCGGCAAAAGTTTTAATCAATACATTGCTTGTGTTGACAAAGAGCTTAAATGGATTTTTCTCATAAGACACGCATAAAAAATATTTAATGATTTTTTTCTTACATTCTCTACAACTAGTCTTACATTAACTCTATATCGCATTAAATATTCAAATATTTAATAAATAAATTATTTTATATTCGGTTTAAAATATAAATTCATTTGAATTTTATATTAATGTATATCTTATTTGTTATATTGAATCTAAATCTCTGTTTATTCGTATTTATAATCTATTTATAGGAGAAATCGTCACAATATTGATGTTGTTGTCGAGTTTGAACAGTACTGTCAATCCATGGATTTATTTGCTCTTCAATCAGAACCTAATGAACGCATTGCACAGCTTCTGCTGTTGTGGTCGTCGGCGTCCAAATCAAAATCAGAAAACATTTCGCGGAAGTCGTATGAATAGCACTAATGAAACTAAGCTGGAAAGTGAGTTCGCACATTTAGATACTTGATCCGGGACACAATCGACCGCACATAATGACATGAATGCTCAAAAGCTCACTTATCATATGTTACAATACATACGGAATATTTCTCAATATTTTTTTCTTACTTTCAGTTCATTTATTAATATTATGTTTTTATTGCTATTTATTTTCAATCAATATTTATCGTAAAATATGTATGAAATTCGCGTAAATAAAAAAAAATATATAATATAACTCTATTCTTAAAAATGTAAGAATACTGTCATTAATCATATTTATGTAACTAAAGGGAAGAAACTATGGATTTATCACAAGAATTGATTGTTTTGAAGGCTATCTCTGGAAAAAATATGCATAAGTTTATCGATATTAAAGTTATTGAAAGTTTTATTGAATAAAATATTTTCGAAAAGATTTCATTATTTATAAAAAAAATTCTTTTACTAAATAAATAAAAAACAAGTTAACTGAAAAAATCTGAGATATTATACAATATTTAAAAAATAACAGAATATTCTTTAAAATTTATAGACCTATATAAGTATAACATAGATATAATTGAAGGCATAATATATTCCAGAATATCAGACAATTTTACATTACAGAACAGATTTCAAGTTTTAAAATGTTTGACAGGCTTTCAATATGAATCAGAAAATAGTTTAAACCAAATCTATTCAATGTAAGTGATATTTTTAGGAACCAATGGATCATTTGAACAATTCATTGCTGAATATGTTAATACAAAAATCACTCACTTATTGAAAAATTCTGTTCTCGTCGTAAACGATATTATATAAAAGTATCGCAAACTTAGAAAAAGTCAATATTTTCGGAATTCTTCGGGTCATTTGGGTTTCAGAAAATATTAAAAAATTTCAACTTATACTGTTCATTTAACCCGAACTAATTTAATGTATACGAATATAGTGAATAACATTATATTTCAAATCAAAATACCAGGAGGATGTATAGAAACATTCAGGGAAAATACAGGGGTGGCCAGAGGGGGATTCAGGCGTCGACTCATCCTATGTCTCATCCAGGCGGCTTTGGTCAAAGTACCTCCTATGTCGAGGCAAAAAATCATAATCCCCTCCCTCCTAGAGAGGGGGGAGAGAGAGAGAATATGTATTAAATCGATAAAATGTGTGAAATTGGGTCAAAACCCGACTTTATAAACATAGATTTCTGCAATAAAAAGTTTACCCTTAGACCCCCTGGCTCGAGGCATGACTCCCTTAGACAAATGCGAGGTTGACCACCCTTGGAGCGAAAGAGTCTGGCCACCACAGAGGAAATCCTTCTAAAAAATGTCATCAAGTACAGTCTGTACAGGTCAATTTACAAAGATAAAATACGTAGAAATGTCCATCAAATATAGAAGCTTGATCATCTCTATCAGTATTAAATAATTTCTTGAATACATTTTTAAAATTCTTTCTATACTTTGTAACAAATTCTTTAGAAAACAAAATAATAATTGTTTTCGAATAAAATATTTTAATTTGAAATCTATAAAAAAATGCTCCGAAAGAATGCAGAAATAATTGCCTCATCCGATGAAATTCCAGATCAGAAATTCAATATATCCATGTAATTTGTCTTCGTGTCTAATAGATTAACAATTTTGTCGAATTCTCTGAAAGAATATGAAAAAACCAAAACTAATTCAATTTAAGTCCGACTCTGACTCAATGTCTTCATAATAAATGATATGAAATAAAAATACTTTGAATTCAATTTGTTTTAAACTTTTCAAACAATATTTATGGCTTAGTTTAAAATTACTGAGCATGCTGTTTTTAGCCAGTATACTCGCTTATTTCACTCGATTAAACTGGTTAAATTTCATATAAAATTCATAAAATGAATGAGAAATAACGATGGGATGAAAAAGCACAACCATCTTAACGGAAAAGGAATATTAAGCGAATTTTTTTGAACAAAGGGCTACACAACTCAACAACTCAAAACACTGAAGCTGTGCATAAGCGCCACCACCTGGCTCAAATGTATCCTTGCTCTTTTTACTTTATATTCCGTTATAAAGATAATCAAGCGGTATAATGAGTGAAATGGTTTATTTTAAGCCCTGGCCTAAGGGTGATATATTTTATAGGAAAATGACATGGATGACGCTATAAATTGATAGAGTCAAAAATGGTTGCTTGATGATTTTAGATTGTTTAACTGAATTGAGCCATTTTGATCCCATTCCAGTGGAAATCGGCTAAATTGATGTCATAAGTCTTAAGTGAGTGTAGCCGGCGTATCATGGTGATCTGAGCTGGTCCCTCTTGGCCATCCCTAAAATCAAATGCACTTCAATTCCAAAATAACAAAAGTTAATATTAAAGTAACGAAAAGTTTTTTATTCTACAGAATAGACGCACACTTTAAGCATCTCTGGAGACGACCAATGATTATCTTTAAGTAATTCAATGCTTTCGTAAAATATTTTTCTTCTTTAGGATAAAAATTATGTTATATTGTATTCATTGATAAATATTTTATTGAATTTATAAATATTTTTCTTTTTTCGAACAAAGCCTTTAAAATATGTTTTTATAATAAGAGAAAATTAGTTTATGTAGGCCTAAGCCGAGAGCATATTTCAAAACGAGATTTGGTCTTATCATTGGTCTCAACATTTGTATTCAGATTATGTTTTTGTGCATAAATTGAATACTTATTATTCAATTCATTTTACATAATCATCTCATTTACAATACTATTGAATTTGATAACAAATATTTCTATTCAGAGCATTATTTTCCTGTATTTACTAATAGCCAGAAATTCTGTAACAAATTCTATACTGAGGTCTTCCGTAACACTCAAATGCATTCAATATTTGGTCTGTAATTACTATACTCTCATATAATATACAGTATTTGCTTATTATTAAAATCTCATTCCGTTAATGACGAGAGAAATGTATAATAACTTTAAATAGGAACTGGGTTTAAACAAACAATTGTTATCATTCAATAGCCAGATGCAGTATGAGTCCCATAACCAATAATAAGGTATATTTTTTTAATCTTGTAAACTAATTGCATAGAAAAATATATATCTCAAACATTTTGAATATATAGTACAGTATTATATTCTATATGTTATGTAATAAAAATATATTCAAATGTATGCAAACTTATGAAGAAATAGATTAAATTTTTATTGGTTTTTGTTAAACAATGTGAATCAAGTGGTAGTATTCAACATAGAATTTGTAGTCTTTGAGGAATATTATTCATAAATCGATATAATATAATATGCTTTATATTATAGGTCTAATTAATTATCAAAAACAACAATATTTTGTTTCTTTTTTAGCGCTATTAAGACAATACTGTTTTGTAATTTAATATTCAATTCTCTTATTCTTTAATTAATGAATATTTTATGCATTTCATTAAAATATAGGAAAAGGGAAAATATTGATAAAAACATTTAAAATATTCCAGGACTGTCCAGAATATCCACCTCTATTTGTTGTGATACTATCAAAAGATTTTTCATTTATAACTGAGTGAAACATTTCGGTTAAATTTGATCGGAGCTGATTTAGTGTGGATTAGATTAAGCCGTAAAAAACCTGAGTCTTTGATATAAGGAATGTCGAGAACATAAGTGATAGTAACGAGAGTTGAGTTGTAATTATATCGATATCAAGTGCTATGACAACACATTTGATTGATCTAAGACTCAATCAAACTATCATTTAATGTAACTCTGTTTTAAAAGCACTTCAATCGAAGTCAACCACATTTTCCACTTATTTTAAAACGAGATTTCGATCGAATAAATAGTTTTCTTTAAAACTAATTAAATAGACTCACAATTGTCAGCACTGTATTTGCTGTGATAATAGAGTTGTCTCATTGTATTTATATAACTCAGTTATTCAATAGAGTATCAGTGCGGCCGACGCTGTCCTGAAAGGCTGAACAGGATTTCATACATTATTGATAATAAAAGTTGAAATAAATATTTTGTTTGCAACTCAAGTCAATGTAAGACTATATCAATAATTCATTAGATTATTGTATGACTGAATGGATGACAAAGAAAGCAAATACACTCCACCTCCAGATCCATATGCATCACAACATTACCGTAGAGTAGGCACAGGTTTATCGGCTATCATATTGTGTGTACTATTGATATCCATTTGTGAGATGAATGCAATGTATAGTAGAGTAGAATAGAATTGATTTGATTTGAAGTTAACGATTGACACACTTTTATAAGAATCCTAACGTTCAAATCGATTCAAGTAAATAAATGTAAGAAAGTTCAATTTCTCATCCCTTTCTAACTATAATGATCTTTTGATTAAGTGGTTATCTGATCCGATGAAAGATAATTATCGGATAATTGTGTCCACAGACTCATACATACTGTGATTGATTCCGATTCTAATCATTATTTTATTTTCAGAAAACAATTTATTCAAACA
Organism: Eueremaeus valkanovi; assembly: GCA_034693305.1. NCBI lineage: Eukaryota > Metazoa > Arthropoda > Arachnida > Sarcoptiformes > Eremaeidae > Eueremaeus > Eueremaeus valkanovi. The sequence goes on from JAQIWA010002312.1 coordinate 5,641, forward strand.
ATTAAATTCAGTTAATATTGAATAACAGTATTCATACAATTAGCTAGCTTATTCCTCTTGACTTGTACCTGGTTAATACTTGAAATTGAATTTTAAAATCTATTTTTTAATTCAATTTGTTATTAGATTTATATAAATATTTGTGAATTTGAGCAATCAATATAAATAATTAGATTATCAAGATGATTCTATGGAATTTTGCATATGAGCCACAATTTATGTAAGACAACAGTTAAAGAGTGTATTATATCTCTAGTCTTATTGATCACAATTTCAATTCTCACTCAACTCTGTATTTCTTCTATCATTTTGTTAAGTGAAGCAAAAAATCAAAACTCAAAACATTGTTCAGAAGATTAACGATTCGAACAAAAGGCACACAATTTATAGCTTTGATAGCTTTGATGGTTCCGTTGATCAGTCCTAACGGATGTTCTATCAAATAATAGGAAGATTACTTTATAATTGTTTGGTCAAAAATCATTAAGAATTGAATCGAGTTTAATGCAGAAGTTTGACACAGTTTATGCCTGAACAGAGATGAGCAAGCTTGATGATTAAATAAGAATTTCTTTTCAAATCCTGTTCTAGTTCGTTTTTAGACTAGATTATTTGTAGACTAACTCTCTGAACATTACTAAAAAATGATAACAGTTTAAGAAAAGTAAAATATTTTATAATTTATAGACGAAAATAGTGTCCAAAAGCCCAATGAGATAATTGAATTGATAATCGATTTGTTCATTCATTCAGAACTAAACAAAAGCTTTGCAAAGACTTTAAACAATTTGAGCCGAAATATTCAGAATTCTTCTCTAAAATTTAAGGAATATTCTGGAATTTTTGATTAATTAATTTCAATGTAAACAAGCAAAGAAGTTCAATTCTTTGAATGGAAAATATTATTTCAAGAATTCCAAGAAAATTCTATAATTCTCTATTGAAATGGTTATAATTTAGTTAAGAGAGTAGAATAGAAAATAAAATTCTGGGAATTCTTAAGTAATGCAATCAATTATATAATATGCTGAAAAAATTGATAAAATGCCAATATCTGAGTCCATCACTTGTTATCACAAGTCTTCAGCAACGGATGATTATTATACTTACAGAACACAGGACTGGTTTTGATTACAGAATACTGGACTGAGTTTATAATGTTATTAGAATTGAGAAAGTTTTTGAAAATTCAATTCATATAAATTGGATTAAGAATTACGAAATACTCGATAAGATTCTGTACAATGGTTTCGCTTAAGGCATACAATATTTTGTTGAATAGCAGAAAACTCTGAGCAAAGGAATGGGAGTCCGACTGCCAGATTGACATAGTATATTGAATGTTCAAGTACGGGATAGTATTAATATAATCATGCTAAATTGTACTAGTTCTATAATTTAATAAAAGTTAAGAATTTTTTAGATTTTCTTCAAATTTTAGCTCAATTTTTGATAAAATTATGACGAATTGAATACAACTTCCTTATAGTAAACATTTACAATACAACTGTTCCGCATCTCTGCTGCAATCTATTTGAAACAAGAAAATAAAATATTCAAATGAGATGAATAAGAATAATATAATTAAACTAATATTCTTTGTATTCGTTAATTAGATTTTCAAATATTCAATTGTTTTCATTTCTTATGCGAACTTCGATTTGAATGATGCGATCGATACGTAAAATAAGAAAAATCATATTGAATGCAGAGATGTTGAAAGGAGTATAACCACACCAACACCTTGATTGGCAACATTGGATTTAACCCGGATTGTTGCAGTTGTTTTGTGCTTACTCTTGTGGCGACCCCAGTTATGCGCATAATATTAGCTTCCTCGATATTTCAAAGTTATTTCAAAATACGACCCTGAAAGTCTACATTTCCTTATTTGTTTGATTAATTGAATTAATAATATTCTCATTTGTTTTCTTTATTATAATAAATGTCTATTTTTGGAGGAGTTATTCAATTAGTTGAGTACTTCTATTCTGAGTCCAATCAATATCACAATCATTCAGAGTATATCAATAACATAAGGATATAACGGGCTCTAACTTACCCCCAGGTGACCACAAGATGAAAAAGGATACAATCTCTTCAAACATAAAGTGTAACTGGTATCTAAAATTGTGGCCATCTTTCTATTGTAGCTATAGAGCAATCGCTCGCACTTTATCTAAACTACGGTACTATATCACTCTTGAACCAGATATATTTATTCAGAAAAACTTGACAAGCTTATATAAATAAGGTCATACAGACAATATATGATTTACCCACATATTAGTTATGATTTTAAGATACAATATCTCAATTGTTAGCACAATAACTGTGAACTCTATAGCTCTACAGACTGTATAAGACTTGACTTGTTCTTCAAAATTGATTAGTTTGAGTGAATTTAATACGATTACCATTGAGTGAAAGCCATGTGTTTTTACATAAGAAATTGAATTAAAGGTATAGTAATTACATTTTATATGTTGTGGAGACTGTATATTCTGTGCTACAAGAATTGATCATGGTCATACAATATGTGTGAAAACAAAAATTAAAGCGATTTAATTCAGAAAAGCCAAGGCTTACAGTGAGTACGAAAATTCAATGACACAAATAGATTCGGGTTCATTTTAAGTATTTCTCTGGACATTAAATAAGAATAATTTTTGGACACTATTTACTACATAATAATTCATCTGATAATTAGTATTCATTGAAACACAAAGAAAAGGAATTTCATTAAATATAATTTCATCGATAAAGTCATCAATCAATCTATAATGAGATCAAAAGAGCAATCATTGAGTAAAACAATTAAATTGCTGTCCATTTAATCAATTCTTGATTCTATAGTTTTAGTACTAAATTATCAAATGATTAATTGGTATTTAATTATATAATAATTTAAATAGTCTGTTGAACCCAAGGAGTTAATTGTAATAGTATTATAGTATAGGTAAGTACGGCCCCGAGTATTGTCAACATAAAGCCCTTATTTATAGGAAATATTTTCCATACACTGAATGCAAGCGATTTTTCATTAAGTTTTATCATCAAAAGCAATGTCTGATAACTCAAGTGATGATCGAATATATAATTATTGGAAATAATTTTTATTTGTGACAAATGTTCGGTCGATTGTGTCGTCAAATCATGTATTATGGAAAGGGATCGGTTGGATACCTCACCAATTTTAGAAGCATTAATAGATATCCAGAAGAAGAGCCAAAGCAGATGCACGACTCGAGTGAAGACGAAGAGGGGTTGAGTGAGATTCTGCTGCTTAGGTATTAGCAAATACTTGGTTATCAGAAAGTATACGTATTTACTCAGATCTGTCACTATTATCAGGTATACGAAGAATGCTATCAGCGATAAGACATCATCGAACTCATTGGCCAAACAGCACAGTTGGTTATGTATACGCCTCAGGTGTACAGCCTGTTTGGCCGTTAAGTTCTTCTGATTCTTGAGCCAAGTATTGAATTCTTTGAACAAAATCGTTATTAAAGAGCATAAGAATGTGTAATATATTGAACAGAACAGAGTCGGAGAGACTGTCGACAAGTAGTATATTATGGTCTCTAAAGCGCCTAAAAATAGTGCACCACTTCTGCCGGTGTCCGATAGGCGCAGACCCAACCAGTACGAGCGCAGGTATTGGTCCAGATCTATGTCTATTAGGTTGAAGAATACGTTTGCTATCGAGAAGTATATTATTGCTGTCCAACTGAACTGTGAAAATGAGAGTATATTCAGTTAAATAGAGTGACAGAGATATACAGCTATTGACATAATTATATTTAATGATATCTGTATATAATTTTTTTTACAGATTCCTAGTCTTATTTGGACAGGTTTTGTGCTGCTATTATCCTAAGCAATTTATTATTATCAAGGTATTTGACAAACGATTCAAAGAATTTATTTCAGTATTGAATACCTATCAATAATATATCTTATATGACGTAGTTCAGTTGCTATTTTCAAGTAATAAGGCGTTTAGAGTAAAGAAAAACGATTTTTAAACAAATTTATTCAAAAATAATGATATGCTTTGTTATAAAATAATGGATATTACTGTATGTTTGAAATATTAATACTATTTATTGAATCGTTTTTATATGAATTCCCAATACATTTCATATTATTTTATTTTATTTTTTGTTTTTTCCAAAACAGAGAATATTCTGAATCAAAGATTTATTTATTTATTTTCCTTAAATTGAATATAGGATTGGAATAAGAATTTAAGATATTTTTGAGCCGGGATTTATCAAATTACAAAATAGACTTATTTTATTCTCTATTTGTTATCAAATTATTTTTTCAATCATTTTTTCTATCCATAAAATATACTGCGATTGAGAATTGGGGTCACAGAGCTCGAGCTCATATTTAAGTTTATTTATCAGTTGAATATAAAGCGTGCAAATCAAGCATATAGTTAACCAGCTTATAAATCAAGTTCTACCTATCTTGTATCCATGACCATTTATTACTGTACAAATTAACAAGTTAGAAAAATGATTTAGCAAATAGACTCCATCAAGTTTTATACTGCTTCGATTCAAAAATTTACTTGCTTGTTACTGATCAAAGGAGTTTCATAAAATAATATAAAATTGATCTATTTTGAACATGTTGCTTTACTTAAAATTCAATTATAGGAGTTTCATTAATGTAATTACATCCTCTATGGGCTCAAAGCACTGTAGTCTGTCTTATCAATCATAGTATAGTATAGTAGACACTGTATCTATGTATAGATATACAGTATAGGAGTTTACTGGCGATCAAAATAATATGTATTATTAATATTGATTTTTTGTCTATATTTGTATCACAACAATAAAAGACGAGAAACGAAATTATAGTAAAACACAAATAAGAAAAATGTAAGAAAATTAATAAAAGAGATGTTATTGTATTGAAAGCAAAAGTAACATAAAAACAAGAAACAGAACAGAATTTGTGTTTCCATTCATTTTTCTCATACCAGACATAAAATCATCGATTTTTGCTTCACTTTATTCATAATAATAACGACTTTTTTCTCGATTAGAAATAAGTGAAAACAATCCTGAATTTGAAGCAAAAGTAAGTTAAGGGCAATTCTTCTCCGATGAAAGCTCGTGATTATGACCAAGGAGAATATTAACTTTGCCAATGAAAATAGATTATACAGGGCATCGCTGGATGAGCCCATTCGCATCAGATAGAACTGGGTCATTGTAGTCAAGATAAAACTGGTGCCGAATATTATTGTTGCCAACGTTACCCAAAAGATTTTTAACCAGTTTTTGGCTTTGGATCTCAGAGTCACTAATTTTGTTGTTTTTGTTTTCTGCGATGAATTTAATTGCAGTCCTATTAGTCTTAGAGATAGTATTAAATAATTGAAATACCAATATATCGATCGCTGTCTAAACATTGTTTGAATTATTGGTTGACGTATTGAACACTATATTTGGTATAAGTCTTGAGTGAATTATTTGTCTTTTAGTTTATTAAATACTTCACAAATTAGAGTCATTTTTAGTGCTATTTATTCGCAAAATTATATTTTTACTGATTAACAGAATTTAATATTACTTTTCAGAATCTAAATGAGAAAATAATTATTATTTTTAATTTTTTTTTCTCTCTTTCCTGTTTGGAAGTTTGAAAAACACTTTATATATTTTGTCCAAAGGCTGAAAATTATTTTGTTGACTCAAATACTATCTCTTTTTATATGAAAACATTAAAAAGAAAATATTTTGGTTTTATTGTTATTTTACGATAGACTGGAAAATAGGCTGACTTTGCGGTACAACAAAACGCTTTTTTAATCAAAATTATTTTTTTTCTTTCACCAAAAAATGATTAATTCTTATAACATATTATAAGATATATAATAATTGGAGTTTATGTTAATTTTTTGTGAGCATAACATTTGCATATTATTGCTGATAATAATGTAGTGTCGCTTAACTTATATATTTTGAGATTAATTTTCGGTAGTTATACAAAAATAATAATAAGTTCTACTATTTTCGTTGAGTGCTTCTGACAAGTCTGATCCCAGTGCTCCAAATATATTATTAATTGATCCCATTTACACGGCTCACTTCACATGTGTATGCATAGCCACCCGGGTAGGTTTGCTACTCCTTCATGTATTCACAGCACTTCCATCGGCAAATGCGATCAAATATACCAGAATAATTCCAATAAATTAATCATGCAAACTTTAGAATTTATCTAGGTACACAAATCTTAATGTTCCAAGATTAAATAAGAGTATTGACCCAATTTGTTACACCTATTATGTGATAGTTAATGAATAAAACTGTAATTTACACGAAAGGAATGACAAAACGAACAAAACTTAACTCTCTATTATACTCTATAATTTAATAACCTTGTCTATTTCCATTAGCACAGAGAGTAAGAATACTGTACAAAGTTATCGATCAAATACTGCAACTCTGAATGAGTAAGTGAACTAAGCAGGTTGAATTTGTTCTAACATTATTGAAGTTAATTTAATATTTTTTATCTTTTAGTGAATTTAATCAAAATATTTTTAAATTAGGAAAACGTTATTTCAAAAAAAAAATATTTTTTTACATAAAATAATTTATTAAAAACTTTTTGAATTATATATAAATTATGCAAATTTTACAAAAAAGTTTTTTTTATGAAATTTTGAATCTTCTCATACTTTTATTGTATTTCTATTTTATGAATAATTCAGTCAATACTTTAAATATTTACTGAAAACGTATTGAATTTACAATAAATTTATTTATCTTTTGTCAAAGCTATCCATTAATATAATGTCTATAATGTCTATGATTTGTCGAGTAAGCAGCTTATGGGCAATTTTGAAAAACTTGAATAATCTTTATTCGAAAAAATGTATAAAACATATAATACATAGGTTTTGATGTATTCAATCATCTGAGCGAATGATTGGGCTTTTGTGGCAATAAGTACCGCAAATACTTTGATCTATTAAAGGCATAAAAGGAAGAGAATAGCAATGATTCTCAACTAATATGATATACAAACAACAGAACAGTTCCACAAATGGATTCTTAAAGTTTTCCTTAAGAATCGCTACAAACATAGGAGAGAACCCAAGATATAGATCAATCATATCGTATGCCTTTCCATCTATACATCAATTATTTCGGTTCTATAACCAATAAAAAGGTAAATATTTAATATTTATATAAAGAAAATATGACTTAAACATCAATTTATGCATTAATGGCTTTCTATTCAACGTTTAAGTCTGGGCTCAATATATACAGCAATTGAAATGATGGGAAATAAAATTATTTAACTGATAGGGCATATGCACATAAAATTCTATGTCTGGGTCGTATAAAATAAGCCCGGTTCTATTTTATGCTTACAAGAATTTCAATATTAAAACTGAATGAAAATATTAATTTGAGAATTGTTTGATGTTTTCGTAAGTTATATAAAATATTTTTATTTTAAAATTTCTATTAAATTATTTAAAGAATTTTAATAATTCTATTCCAGGTAATTCGATTTACCTTATGTTACAGTACAGTACAGTAGAGTACATGGGTACAACTCTTATATTTTCTATTCTAATCTAAAATCTGTTCTTTAGAATATCTGATGAAATATTCATTTATGTAAATATGATTTCGATTCAATTTATGGCAAACATTCCAGATATCAGTCCTTTAGCTAAAAGTTTATTTTTTTATAGAATGAAGAAATTCTTTAATTTTGTTTATATTTGAAGCGGGGCTAATTTAAGCCAAAGTGTTATATCAATATATGGATAGATATGTTATACCGTTAGAACTTTAAATCAAATTTTTATTTTCTATTTTTGTAAATATTTGTATAATTTGTAAAATATATTATAATTATTTAATCCGGTTAATCCTTACCCTCATATTATTATTTTCAGTAAAAATAAAATACTGTCTGAACATCTATAATGATTGCTAATAAGTTTTATTTATAAAATATCAGATTCTGGGTAGAATTCAGGTAAATGAGCATCATCAATTCATCAGATATTTGTTCTTTTCCAGCTAATTTTCATAACTACAGTACAAGGTTATTTATTTTTCTCTATAATTATAGAGATAAAATTATTTTATAAATTACTAATCAATTATTTTAACCAAAAA
>JAQIWA010002313.1:0-13813 GCA_034693305.1 Eueremaeus valkanovi
TCAAAAATTATAATAAAAATATATTTTAACCATAATTTTCGTTATCCATCGAGCCTTCCGGCCAAAAATGGTGGTGATCAAAAATTATAATAAAAATATATTTTAACCATAATTTTTGTTATCCATCGAGCCTTTCGGCCAAAAATGGTGGTGAGCAAAAATTATAATAAAAATATATTTTAACCATAATTTTTGTTATCCATCGAGCCTTTCGACCAAAAATGGTGGTGATCAAAAATAATAATAAAAATATATTTTAACCATAATTTTTGTTATCCATCGAGCCTTTTGGCCAAAAATGGTGGTGATCAAAAATTATAATAAAAATATATTTTAACCATAATTTTCGTTATCCATCGAGCCTTCCGGCCAAAAATGGTGGTGAGCAAAAATTATAATAAAAATATATTTTAAATATAATATGATAAAGTTAATGTAAAATGGCAAGATGAAAATTTAATCTTATCAACGAAATTTTCTGCAGCTTCTCAGCTTCAATAAAATTTGTAATAATATTATTACAGAATTAAGATCCTAGGGTCATTCATTGCGATGGAAGTGGCACTTGGAATAGAAGCTCACGAGGTGGTAGCGAAATTGAGAAGAGCCTTAAGAATCGTAGGGCGATAAAATGAAGTCTAGACAGAACAATTTATTCGAAGGCTTCACAATGAATTCAAGAAGAGAGAACAAATACTAATCGCTGTCCTGGATTGGTAGCCCCAATACTACAGTTAATGGTCAATTCTGATATTCTTGAAGATCTTATAGAAGACAGACGCAACTGGACTAAAGAAAAAATGTCATACGAACTATATAAGCACTGGAATTTTCGTACACCTTTTGCGTGAGAATGGCTGGCGAAAACTTTCAGCTCGTTATGTGCCACATGAGTTGACACCTGAAGAAAAAGGGCCAGGATAGCAATTGCGAATGCCAATTTGCAATGGTTTAATGATCATCCCCGAATACTTGGCCGTATGATAGCCATCGATGAAACCTATCTACCATGATATGCCATATGACATGCCATACGACATGCCATTAGATAGGGATCAAGCCCGTGCATACAGGAGGAAAGGTGAGGCTCCACTACACAAGCATCAATTGAATTAAGTGAGAGGGCTTTGAAAATACAATTAATTATGGCGGTTCACCAGAATGGAACTCCTAACCTTCCATACATCTGGGAGAGAATCATCAGAATTAATGGAAACTATTCGATTAAAATTTCTAATTTTTTCACTACTTTTCAATTGCTAGCAATTAATGGAAACTCTATCAGGATCCTTTATAATTATTCAATAAAATGAGCATTAAAAAATATGTTTCATTTGTTTATTTTAAGGAAATTTACAAATTTGAAAAATTGAAATTTTTTTATTGATTTATATGTGATTTTCTATGAAATTCAAGGTTCAATGTCTCCTAAACTACCCAACCGATTTCAATGATTTTTTACTATTAAAACTTAAATTCTTCCTCTTCAAATTCGCCATTGAGACCATCACTCTAACCCCTGTAGTTTACCCTGTAGCCTAGGGAGGGAATTCGAAACAAAGATTTTGGGGGCCTTAATATAACATAACTTCTAGGAGTGAGTCAGTAGGAAAGGGATCAGTTTTGGTAAACTAGAGTTGAAAATAATTATCAGAAAACATGCACTGAATTCAATAAAAAAAAGCCAAATTTGTACTGAGCTCTTTGAAATGACCTGTGAGTAATGTCATCTATTTGCTAAACTATCTCATATATGAGATGTACACCATTTTAGCCATTACTTATACCCTTACCATTGGAAAGCATGCAAGCCCTGTACAGTGCTTGGCATCTCAACAGTTGCACTCTTGAATTGCGCGCTCAAGATATACATTAAATTCCATATATATTTTGAGCGCGCAATTCAAGAGTGCAACTGTTGAGATGTCAAGCACTGTACAGTACAGTATGATTGCATTCAATAAAATATTAATTAACCGAATCATTAGAGCAGTTCTTATTTTGTAATCAATTTATCGCTAATTCCTTATTATATTATATTTTGCTTTACTTTATTACTGATTACTAATCAGAATGCAATAGAAACGGGTCTGTAAACTGGGTTAATCTCTGACTTTAAAATTTGAGCTGGCACATAAAAAGACGACATCCACTGAGCCTTTTGGCTGAGTATTGGCCAGACTTTGATTGTCAATAAATATATTGAGTTTAAAATTTGAAATAATGATTGAGCAGAACAACCACCAAATTGAATGCCTGTCTCATTCGCATTGAGTGAAACAGTTTTAATCCTCTCATTCATTGCATTCATATATTCTATAATTAATATGATTTGAGCTCAAGTTGTAATCTCTTACGCAAACAATATAAGCCATTCATTCTGTTTACGCGAATATCACAATAATATTTTGGTTCAATATTTTTGATGCTTTTCTCGTGTAATCATTGATTAATTTTTGATTTTAAGATTTACAAAAATCAATTGAGATTTGTATTTGACCAAGTGCATGTGCACTTTTGTTTCATATTTTTTTTAATCTTGTTCATCTGAAAAATAATAGAAAGCAAAATTCTAGTCATTTAATTGAAATTCTTATAAAGATTTTTCTATTAATAAAAATTTTTACTTAATTTTTATTTTGTTTTGGTTTTCCTGAAATTTATTTTGATGTTTATTCGAGCAATTTATCAATTGATTGACACTTCTCCTAATTATGCTGTCAATTGTGTTACTTCAATGTCAAGTCTTTTCCAATATTTATAAAAAGTCTATAAAACTTGTTGAGACGTAAAATACATTTCAAACAGATTTCAAACCTTTTTATTAATAGAGTTGTGTTTTAGACAAAGATTTTTCACTTTTTTTAAAACTTGTTAAATGACGTAATAGTAAAGCATCCGCTAATACTGCGGTGCGCAAGGTGGACAGGGGTATTTTAAAAATGGCATACATTCAGAATTATCCGAATAAAATCGAAAATTCCATTCTTATCTATCCGGACAACTTTTACAGCCGCGCATTACTTCAAATGTAAATATACAGGTTCAAATCAATCACTATTGAGCTGAGCCGGCAACTCTATTAATTTTGATTTACACAAAATAAATTCAAAATAACTTATTATTTGTAAAATTGATTTAATAATGCATTGAAATTGTTGTAAAATATATTATTTATTCACAAGAGTCAAAGCTTTTTGAACAAGGTAGTCTGAAAATAAATATAGAATTACACAAGAAAGTAGAGAGTGCACATTACCTGATTTTAATGATTGCTTGCACATCACTTGAATGAATTGATGCATTGAAATACTATTGTTTGTATTAGACTTTGATATCTATTTGACAGTAGAGGCCATCCATTGAAAACTTATATAAACTGAAGACTCGATTCTTTTTCTCGTGAAAAAAGATTTTCTATTATTTTATAATTTCTTCTCATATTTTTAAACTATGAAATCAATTATGAAATTAGTTTTTCTGTTAGTCTTATTTGTTTTAGTTAACGCACAAGATGATGACCAGGGACAAAACACAAGACGACGATTTCAAGTGCTGCGAAAGCCTTTGCATAGTTTGGGTAAATAATTGGTTTTTTTTTCTATTGAATACTTCAGACATGAAATGAGAATATTTTAAATATTAAGCGGATATGGATTTCATCAAAAATATGAACCAGATCTAAGATAAGAAAATAAATTCCATGTATCATATAGTCATATTATCAAGTAAGATTTTTATTTAGGTTTGCAAAAATTATAATTATTGCCAAGATAGTTATTTGTAATAAGTTAGTAATTGATTTGTTCTGATTTTTGTAAAAGAATATTCAAGGATCAATTTGAAAAACTATTTTTCAACTGTAGTATAATTTTTGTAAAATTTTACGAATATTTTAATTATTGTTTAATTAGCCGAAAAAGTTGACGAAAGAGTGAGAGAGGGATCGTATCGATTGAGCGCTAGAGTAAAGGAAATGTTGGATGAAGTGAAGACTAGAACAGAATCGATTGAGAAAAGATACCAGGATCAAATCAAGAATATGAGGGCTCAGATGATGGAAGGACTTATGCGGCTGAAGGCTGTCGACGACGAACGCAAACAACTGTTGGCCCGAAACGAAAGGGTCAGTCAGTTGTTTGAATCGACTAAAGAAGAGTTCAGTAAACGATTGGAAGAACAGAAGGATATAATCGATAGACAAATGCAAAACAAAGACAGTATAGAACCAAATGATGAACAAGTGTTGGACAATGAGTCCAAACAGTTGGACAAAAAGGTTAAGGAAGTAAAGGCAACAAAACTGATCCCAATGACCAGGGGTTTGGGTGATGGCTATGGAAGACATTTGAAGTAATATTTTAAAGAATTTTTGGTTAACTCTTTTGCACAACCATTGTATCGGATGTCCGGCAGTCGAGTGACTGTTAAAGCGACAAAAAAAATATTATTTTTTATATTCATTAATAAAATATACTTTTTTATCAATAATTATATTAAAAACATATAATTTATTTTATAATCAGTTAACAAATCAATTATTAATATTAACTAAATTACAATAAAGTTATTCAAAAACACTGTATAATAAAAAAAAAGCTTTGAATTTATAAAATTATAGAATATTTTTTGCATTTTTATTATTATTATAATCAAATCATTTTGTTATATATTTTATGATATTATATATACAGTATATTTGGTATTAATATTAACACAAACTTTCGTTATGATGAGGACAATAGACAATTGGTATTACATTATTTGAATTCTTATGGTTATCATTGCAACTGTTATTAGCCATAAGTTTAACATTATTTTTAATATAAACAATATATATGATCGAGAATATAATTAAAATGAGATGACATATAAATAGATTGGTTTTAATGAGATTAATAAATAAAAGAGCAATAAATATATTAAAAACCGTAGTCATAGTACAGGCACAAAAGTTTTCACGAATAACACCGATCATCGCAATGACCTGATTGGAGACAATGCCGAAGAATACAATTATAGCCACAAAAGATGCAAAATCATGGTATATGTAGGCATTCATATCCCGGGCATCTGAGCACAAGTTTTCGCAACTGTCATAAAAGGCGATTATTGTCGACAACTTTGGTCCGTATAATAGCATTGATATAAAAACATTGATTATTAGTATTAATACAATTATTAGATGTAAAACAATTAATATATTTTTAACGCATTGAAAGTTAATGTTTATTTCGTTTGCCATAATTTATACCTAAATAACAAACTAATTGTTATTTTTACATAAATTTTCTCTTAAAATATTCTTATGACTGAAAATATTCTTCTCTTTTCCTGACTTACTATTCCCTGAAGAATGAGTCGATTCAGACAAATAGCATTCAAAGCCCTACTGAATAGAGTTTGGTTTAAATTATTATTTTTTTTTGTTTTAAACTTATTTTGCTTTAAAGTCGTAACAGTTTTGTGTCGATTATATGTTTTAAATATTTTGTGGAAAACTTTTTTTTGGCGGATTTTTTGGATGAAATCCAAACTATTTTCTGCATATCTTTACTGATCACTCGATTCATTATACTTTTTTCTTCATCTGCTATACAGTTGACTCTGTTTTGCTTAAAATACCGCAAACTTTCTTGTGTTCCCATTCGTATGCATTCAGAAAAGCCATGAATTTCTAACATAAATAACATTTTAATTACTTTTTAGATTTGAATCTAAACGACATTCACTTTCATTTGAAATTTGATAAAATATATTCTTTATATTACACTCTGTTTTCCCGCACAAACAATGTTTCATAATGTGGTGCAAATAATTGCCCGGTCAATGCCCTTGTCAATTCCGGATCAAAATGTGGGAATTACCCATAAATTTTACAGATAATTATAAGCACGTCAGTGTTTCTTAAGACAAAGCTAATTATCTTATTAAAGTTAGCTTGAACATCATTTTCCACCAGTAAAGGATGATATCAGCAATGATGCATGCTCATTTATAGCATAAGAGTAACCGATTCAAATATAAGAAAGGGTTGTTATGTAAAGTGAACCAACTCTCCATATGTGCATACTTTGGGACAAAATCTTGTGCTTGGTGAAATTAGAGAATGTAAAAATATAGGAAGGTGAATTCAGTCCCATTCTTTAACATTGGTGCCAATCTGTGGGAAATAATAGAAATGTGAAAATATAGATGAATTTATAGAGCTCTCACTGTATTCAGTATAGATTATATGGAAAACATTAATATATATAGTATTTTGAAGTGAAGTGGGTGAATGAGGATTCTCAGAATAAGCCTCAAGGGAATACTTAGTGTTCAATTTCAGTGACGCACTCTCTACACAAAAGTGTACTGATCCGGTGCAGACAGTTCAAACAAACGATACTGGACTGCAGCACACAGTGTAACTCCATAGAAAAATTTAAGTGCATTGCCATGACTACGAAATGCACTATATGTGCTGTGCGCTTGCCGTTTGCGACACTCAACGTTGAACAAAACTTAATGATTCGAAAGCATTGCATTGGCTCATTCTGAGAAAGGAAATCATATCTTGATTAAGTACAATGTCTTTCAATTAAATAGTTTTAAATGTTTATTAACTCATCTATTGATTGATGCTTTCGGTACACTATATTCAGCCGTCAATTCACTATAGATTTCTCCGAAATATTGGAAATATTAGTCAATAAATTCTAAACTTATTCATAAAATATTATAAATCATTATTCGGTTCAAAATTAATATTAAAATTATTCTTAACTTTAAAACTGAATATCAAATTCCAAGTATTTGAGCTATAGCTAGAATTTTCATCAAAACAATTATTTATATTTAATAATAGCCATAAAAGCCGACAAAAGTCCTGAAAATTTAAATCCACTCAACTATTAATGTATAAAAAGACTGATTGCTTGCGGCTATTCTTGGAATAAATTTTGTGTAATATTTTAAGACAAAAACCTCTGGAATATATCCAAAAGTATTTCACTTCTGATTCATATTAAATGATAGTTATATTTATTCTTTACTTACGGATATAAAACAGTCTTTCCGTATATTCTTGTAATTGAGTTCTGGATTATTAATCGATTTATAATCGAGAATAACGTAAATCTAAAAATAAGAATTCAAAAGAAAATTAAGTCAATTAATCATTAAAATAATTAATTATATTAAATATTTATTACAGAATATTCTTGTACTTAAAGAGGTTCGCAGAATAACGTTATATCCATTGAGTAATCAGTTGTTTGTCTTCTTTTATGAATATTATTCTTAATCATAAATATATATACTATTGATATAATTATAATTAAAAACTTAATTATAATTAAATTCTGATTCAAACCCGAAGTACTTATGACTAACACAAACACTAGACTTGTTATAAATGTTGAGAAAATTAATTCTTTGAAACAATGATTAATAGCACTGAATAACAGAATCAGATGATTGAGAATATATAGAA
Source organism: Eueremaeus valkanovi (assembly GCA_034693305.1). Lineage (NCBI taxonomy): Eukaryota > Metazoa > Arthropoda > Arachnida > Sarcoptiformes > Eremaeidae > Eueremaeus > Eueremaeus valkanovi. The sequence continues at coordinate 7,478 of JAQIWA010002313.1, forward strand.
TTATAACTAAATTCTCATTTAATGTTCGCTCAAATAAGTTACGCAAATATTTTGATGAATTATAAAAGTGATTATTTTCAACAATTAGTTTATTTAGACTTTTATTAGTAAAACATTTCTCTATTAACAAGTATTCAATGCAAACCATAATAATAATAGTGTTTAAGACTATTAACAGAACTTTTGTTATTTTGAATATCAATACAATACTGGCAGACATTATATTCTTGTTGTGATTCCAGAGTTTGGTTGACAACTGAATCCATTGAATACACTGATAGAAAAGCAATAAAAATAAAGATATAAATTGTTTGAATTATTTGTTTTTCTATAAACAAAAATGATTTGTTTATACATGTATTTAGAAAAACATAATTTCAATCACATCTTAGACTAACTCTATATTTAGGTCTTTCAAAAATAACAGATTAAACCAGATTTCTCCTAAATGTCAGACTATTATTATGTTTGCTCTCAGTCTGACTAAACACTTGAAGTCTCTGCAAATAATACCATTCATATTGAATTGAACCAAATTTGATCAAGATGTCAATTTTATTAATAACCAATCCTAGATACTATACTAACCAGGCAGCTATGATTATTTTAATTATAATAAAAATCAGCATGATCAATTGCTAAAATATTCATGCAATATGCAACATTAAGTGTTCATGCTTGAATTTTTATCACCACTTTCTTTAGAAATCGGGATTATAGATTCGCTATCCTGTGCACCCCCTCGATACTTATTGTGACCTCTTTTTTGATTGATTGATAATTTTTTTTGTTTATCATTAATTCGACTAAAATTGCAAAATATTTAAAATTTGATTATAATATTCGATCAATTAATTCAGGAAAGAGTATTTTGCATTTTGAAAATGAACATGCTCTTTTCCAGCAAGATGAATTTTTGATCAATATCATGTAAATTACGGTGCATTTTCATTATACACATGAATAAAGTTATTCTTTTTAGATGAATAGCAAAACAAAAATTTATTTACAAAATGTATAGATTTTTCATTACAAACAACTGTTTTGTTTTATATATTAAAAATCTTTAAAATAAATAATTGTTTATAAAATACAGTATTTTACACCTAATAAGCACAAAATATGAATTTGCAAGAGTAGGTGAAAAATACAATGAACTGCACTGTTATACAATTATTATGCAATCTATAATATAAACAATTTTAAAGAAAATATAAATTTTTTGTTTTATTTATAATATAAAATGAATTTAAAAATTTCATATTTACTGTCAAAGTATTTCAGATAAGTTTCGAAATAATTTAATTCTCTATTCAAACATATTTTTCAATATCCGGCATAACTTTCCGGAAGTTGATTAGAAAAGTGAACAGAATTTCGTACAGAATTGCGCACAGAATTCACATCTGATGATTGAACCATGCTTAATTGCTGTGCCACGCATTGGACATGCAAATTATTCTTGATCAGTATTGTGTAGATAATCGATAGAACCAAATTGATTAGAACAATGAGAAACAGATTTGTTGATAGTTTAAAAATCAAAATTATTACACATATTGTTGTTATTATTGTTGTGACGATTAAATGGTTAATCAGATATCGAAATACAGCGTAAATTGCAATCAAATGATTACAACAGTAGATAAGAATAAGTGAAACAAATCCTATAATAAATAGTGAATTGTTGTTATCATCTCTGGATTGCCAGTCAAACACTTGTGCGCGAAGTAAACCAATTATAACCGCAATTATTAAACAGATTATTATAATTAATATATTGAAGAATAAAAGCAATACTTTTAAACATTCAAAAACTATTTGATTCAATGGCTTATCATTACTGGTTGTCATATTTTTGCACAGCATTTGCATAATGTTCAGTCAGAATAGGCATTGAATATACAGTAATATTGAGAATCGTATGCAATATTCTTATAGATAATTATTTTCTTTACATTTTCTGTTTGGAGTCTTACAGTTCAGAAATAGTTTATATTTAGATGAAGTTTGAGCTTAACTTATAATTAAATCTTTAATTCTTTTTATATCTCTATAATTCTTGTGTTGAGTTTAGGAATAGTTAAGACTTTATGACTTAAATACAGTTTCTCAGGCATTAATCCAAAAACACTTTTATTATTATTTTAGTTCTTATTATTGTTCAGACATAACGAGAGTTTAAGCACAAAAACTTATTCTTCCAAACATATCGACAGAATCTTAACTACTGTTCAAAATGTTTTTGAAATTAATTACTATTTTTATACAAAGATTTTAATTAGTTTATCAACAAATATAACGAAGAAAAAGAATTTTAGCTTAATTTTCAATACAATATGTATTGATATTACTCTTATATAAACAAATAATCGGTTTCTTTACGGAACAGTTTTAAGAAAAATAAATTTAAAATTTTCAAAAATATATGTTTATTCAGACAATAAGAACAAAATCTGTTTCAACACAAGTATTGATATATTTATAGTAATTGAAAGTATTTCGTAACAAAAATATTTGATCTTAAATACCATTCGGAACAGATATCTCGAACTCATCTTTAGTGGTATAATAAGTGGTATGAGATGTACGGCTGAATGTCTGGTTAACACTGGAAAAGCCATTACTTGTTATCTTAACAATATATACAATGGATATGATTATAATCAATAGTAGATTGAAATAAGTCAACAAACAAGGTATCACTTCTATTATCATCGATGGTATGATAATTAATAGAATTGATGTAAAACTTGTTGTTATTATTAATACAATTGTGTTCTCAACGAAAACGGCTATTATATTGATTACAAACACAATTATAGCTAAATAGTAGATAAGAATTGACGGAATATTTATGTAAAATATATACGAATTATTTTGTGGCGTAAAGTATATTAAATCAATTATTGATAAACATATGACTAATAAGTATAGCAATAGTAGTATTAGTTTTGTTTTTATAAAGTTTGGACATTCACTGAAACACTTCATTATTACTACTTATTTAGTATTTGGTTTTGATATACATTTTTAATATACTGTACATTACTTCCAGACAGTATTCCAGAATATTCTGTAATAAGTTGTTCATAATCTTCACAGACTTTTTGTTTTGTTTTTATGTCTGAAAACTGTATGGAAGCATAACTTTTTTTCATCCGAAACACACTGTTAGGTAATATCCGAGAGTTAAGTGATTTTGAAAGTTCTAGACTTAACTTGACTTCGAGAGTGAAAATCAATTTATTGCTTATAAACCATACGAAAAGTTTTTGCACTCATTATTAATATTATTAATTTGTTGGAGAGAGTCGATGAGTCTCTTCACATACTCTCTCTCTCTCTCTCTCCTATCCCTTCCTCTCCTCATCTCAAATAAGAGTAAATATTTGTTTAGTTATTTTGCTTTCAATTTGTTGTATGTGTTGTATCCAAAGTGTTATTCATCTCTGCCATCGAGTGCTTCAGTTTTTGTTAGATATTATTTATAGCCATTATATGAGTTGCTATTATATCACAAATCAACCTGTGCCTGTGCCTGTGCTGGCTTATGTTCATTACTCAATTATAAAAGCATGCATTCTATACACAATAGGATAGGAATGATATAATATTTAATGAAACATAATTTGCTTTATCTCTACCAAAATCATGTATTGATAAAATATTGATCTGGATTACTTTCATGTATCAACATATCTTCTAGACTTTTAATCGCCAAGGCTAAAATAATTCTTAAAGCGAAGCTGCCTTAATAGTAGATGAGATGAAAATTTCATGGATTGAATTGATATTATTTTAATTATTCAGGATATGAATTAATGAATAAGCATGCAGGGTAATTTGATATATCCCTTGCGCCCATCTGCCTATTCAATTACATCACTACGATATGAGATCATCGATCAATCTTGATCAAATGTTAATTATATAAAAGGTTTGATAATACTGTTGACACTGTATTCATCATTACATTTCATATCCCGTCTAAACAATTGTGTTTTTGATTTACTTTTAGGGCAGATATTATTTAACTGTTTTTATATTTTCATTTCAATATAATTAATAAAAAGTTTAGATTTAGTGAAGAGAATGACAATTGAAATATACGTAAACCGTTTGAGTCCGGAGTGTCGGGCAGTCCTAATGACAGCTAAAGAACTGAACGTTAATCTGATTATTAAAACCTTGGATTTGGATTCGGGACAACATTTGAAGTCAGACTTCTTGAAGGTATTCATATATAAAATAAGTTTAAATTAATAAATATTTTCCAATAATTAAATTAAATCAAAAAATGTTTAAATAATATATTGAATGAATAGCTCAATCCTTGTCATACCGTTCCCACTCTGAATGACAATGGGTTCGTATTATGGGAGAGTATATCTATAATGCAATACCTGTGCCACCAATACGCACCGAATGGCTCATTATACCCAACTGATCCAAAGAAGAAAGTATTGGTTGACCGTTGGCTATATTTTAACCAGACTCTATCCAAGTCGATAAAAGAGGCGGCGGTGATATTTATAGAGAATATAAATTTTGTAATAAAGAAAATAAAATAAATATTTTATTCGCAAAAAAGGCAACAAAACTAGTGTTAGGTATTGAACCCCCGGAAGAGAAAGTGATGGCATTGAAGGATAAGCTGAAACTTTTGGACCAATTGATTGGTGAGAATAAGTATTTAATTGGCGATCAACTGACCATAGCTGACCTGACCTGGTTGTCCGCATCAGTGTTCCTGCATATAAGTCAATACGACTTCACTGAATATCCCAATATTGAGCGCTGGTATACGACACTCATTACATGTCTCCCATATTTTGATGACATTAATAAATTTAGTTCCGAAGAGATAAAACAGTTTATTGAAATTAATAGAGCAAGATGGAATCAACAACAAGTTACTGGATAGATTTAATTATATATTATTATTATTTAATCGTTTATTATTTAAATAAAAATGTTATAAATTATTAAAGAACCTTGGTTATTCTTATTTCTTAGAATATCTGTTAATTTTATTTAAAATACTTCGAATTGATTATACAGTTTGGAGCAAATGGGGTACAAACAAAATACCCCTGAGTTTTGAAAATGTCATTTTAATGTGACCTTTTTCCTATGAGTTTTTGATACCCATTAGGTTGCCAACATTGTGGGCCAAATCCGTTGAGTTTAGGGTACCCTCCATCAATTTTGGGAAAAAAATTTCAAAATATGCCAGGACTTTTTGAACTTTGCACATCCCTAATATAGAGGCACTTGGTAATTACAAAATTGGGGAAGTTATTCAGATTCTAATTGAATATTCATATACTGTATATCGAATGGGAATTTTCAATAATTGTTTTCAACAAGACCTTGTACATTTGCACAGTTACTTTTTGCTTAGCAAAACCTTATGTAATGACAGCTGAATTGTGTGATTAAGTTTTGAAATAATTTTTAAAATAATTTCTTTAAATAATTAGACTTTTCTGAGATTGGCCTTCAAATTGATTGATAAGAATTAAGTAATCTTGTCAATTTTAATATGACATATAAATTAATTTAGCGAACATATCCTGGCCTAGAAAATAATGATAATTGTTTAACAATCGGAATGTGTATAAAAAGTGTATTTAATATATAATTATAATTATCGATAAAATTATATTTAAAATAGTCTTAAATAAATCTTTTGATAATTAATCAAATGAGTCGAACATATCATTTACTGTATTTTATAAATGCTTTTCTGTCCGATCATATTTAGAGAGGGTATAGCTTCAAAACCCCGATCGACTGGTTTGAAATGAATGGTAAAACTTAAGACAAAATTTTTCCTTTTTCAGAATATGAACCAGAATATTGAATTCAATAATGTATACACAGGTCAGTTAGTTATTCTGATAGGAGAGTGCTATGTAGCTCATCTGAATTAGAATATGATTGGCCCAGGGGAACTTCCCTTATTTTGTATATCTATTTATTCGGGCATATTATATCAGAGGAAGCATTTTTTAGTAAGTTGTTCTCCCTGTGCACATAATTTACATTTAGACTCATGGGCTATGTGTACGTGAAGTACACTCCATAACACTAAACCCAATATTACACTCTTACGCCAATCTTACATTATATTTGCCTGATGACAATTCATATTTCAAAATTGATTCTTATCATAGAATTAATACGGTTTTCCTTTACTTATAAATATAATGTCTTTTTAATAATGTTTTGTTCTTTAAATAATTGACAAAATTATAAATGTTATGTAATTATTGAATAATTTAAAAATCATTAACTATTCTGAATATTAACCTTCAAATCACATGTTCG